>JAODXP020004761.1:0-42411 GCA_027497455.2 Sardinella longiceps | reverse complement strand
CACTAAAGTATACTTATTTGAAGTAGACTTAGTATACTTTCAAAAAGGTCTTTAAGTGCTCTATTTTCAAAATACTTAAGTTGCACTTTTTGTATTTAAGTAGTACTTTTTATACATATTAAAATGTTTTAAAGTACGTTTTAGTACACTTCATTGTGCTATTTTGACCCACAAATACACTACACTGAAATACACTTTAAGCATACTGACTTTGACTTTATATAACATACTCATGATTTCCACTTCATGTACATTTAAAATACATTTTTAAGTCAATCAAAGTTTACTTGAAAAACTTTTATAATAGGTTACAAAACCCATTTGAATATGTTAATAAAGCATTTAAAATGCAATAAAGACAAAAAAGAATACACTTAAGTATACTTATTTAAAGTGAAATTAGCACACTTTCAAAACGAGCTTTAAGTGCTCTATTTTCAAAATACTTAAGTAGTACTTTTTATATTTAAGTAGTACTTTTTATACATATTAAAATGTTTTAAAGTACGTTTTAATACACTTCATTGTGCTATTTTGACCCACAAATACACTACACTGAAATACACTTTAAGCATACTGACTTTGACTTTCTATAACACACTCATGATTTCCACTTCATGTACATTTAAAATAAATTTTTAAGCAAATCAAAGTTTACTTGAAAAACCTTTATAATAGGTTACAAAACCCATTTGAATACGTTAATAAAGCATTTAAAATGCAATAAAGACAAAAATGAATACACTGAAGTACACTTATTTAATGTGAAATTAGCACACTTTCAAAACGAACTTTAAGTGCTCTATTTTCAAAATACTTAAGTAGTACTTTTTATATTTAAGTAGTACTTTTTATACATATTAAAATGTTTTAAAGTACGTTTTAGTACACTCCATTGTGCTATTTTGACCCACAAATACACTACACTGAAATACACTTCAAGCATACTGACTATGACCTTCTACAATACACTCGTGATTTCAACTTTATGTGCATTTAATTTTAGTTCAGTTAAAGTTCACTATAAATGCTTTTATATCTTATTACAAAACTCATTTGAATTAATTTATAAAGCACTTAAAATGCAATCCCAAGACAATAAAAGAATATACAAAAGTTTGCTTATTTGAACAGAAATTAGTACACTTTGAAAAACAACTTTAAGTGCACCATTTTCAAAATAAGCTGTATTCCTTGTATTTAAAACAGTATTTTGCACTTCTTAAAATGTTTTAAACTGCATAATAGTATGGACCCACAAATACACTACACTAAAAACATTTTTAGCATACTGATTTTGACCTTCTACAAAACGCTCATAATTTCCACTTCATGTTGCAATACATTTTAAATTCATTAAAATTAGATCCATTAAAAAGACAAACTTTCATAATATGTTTAAAAAAAACAATTCTTTACAAAACATTTTGAATGCAATGATCATAACATTTTGAGTACAGTTCAAATGTTTTTGGAGAATGTTAACAATATTCTTAACATCAGATATCAGTATATTTCCTTCAAGCACAGTAAGTACAACCACCATGTGAAAGTGTAAATGATGCAGCTGTAACCTTTACCAGAGTATTGCTGCTCACATACGTATACGCAATGCTTTTGAACTGACAAATGGGACTTCAATCATGTGGACCACAGTCTAAAGAGTGAAAAGTCCAACAATTAAAATGTCCAAACATTTACTGCAAAAGCTTTGCTTTCAGACACCTTGTGCGCCGTGAGTCCCAAGCTCAAGAAAAATTGTTTGAATTGCTTCGAAGGTGTACCTCAGTGCTTTGGGATAGTCAATGTTTATTGCATACCAAAGTCCAAAGAGGTATGCAAAGGCAGTGGAAAGGTCAGGTAGGTCATGCAGTATGATGCTTCTTTCCAACACAACAGCTACAGCTCGCACAGTTGGTGAGACGATGGCATCATTTTCATAGACTGTCAGAATCCCAACAGCCACACCTTGGACCACAGCATCCTCAGAGTCAGTCTCCTAAGGAAATCAGAGACATTATTAAATGCAAAGGAAAACAATAACCCTTATATTTTACCATCATTATAATAGTTATTGACTTTCATTCAACTGGCCAAAACGTAACCCAACTAAGTGTCTAGATGTGTGAAATGTCAGAAGGACACAGGTACAGTATGTGTTACGGTGGATTTTGTGGTTACACAATGTTCATGCAGTAAGTAGATTATGGTACACAGGGATCTGGGAATAGTATAGAGGTTAGTGTATCCAATGCAAAGGGAAGAAATGCTTTAGCAATACCAATCAATTGCCACCCCAATTAGCACACTGTTTTAAATGCAATTCTTGAACCAAACATATTTGGACTGGTAAACTGCTGATGGAATGAAGGAATGAGTGTTGGAGCATATTGAATGAACATTCCTAAAACTCCACAAATGGTGTACACAATGAGCAGAAAAAAATAATTCATAACACACAGCTACATTACATTTTGAATGTCCATTAAACACAGACAATCACTTACCAAACACTTCAGGAAAAACTTGGATGTGTCCTCACGGGTGAAGATGGGAAGTCCCCTTAGAGCTGCTGTCTTCCGCTGAGACACAATGTCCCTTGTCTAAGGATTACATACGCAGACAGAAATACCATTCACATAATAATGAAGAAACCGAAGATTCTTTTAAAAATAAAATGTTAAAATTAACATTAAAATTTGAACCTTGCTTGTAACACGTCTACTGTGAAACGTTTGGAATGATCATTTCAATGTTCTGTTCATAAAATTAAATCTTTTCAAGTCAGTAATTAGCACATCATGATGTATGGCTGCTTTGATGTCTAATAACCTTAAAGGAAAATACCAGAGTGAATTCAAGCATAGCTCTGTTGAAAGAGCTTGCTAAATGCGCTAGTTAGCGAGTGGAACAAAATAATTTGGTACAGCACAGACCGAACGTGAACGCAGAAGCGAACAGGCACTTTACACTGAATCAATGGGACCTGACTGTTGGAAACCGAAAGTAAGATCTGAAGTTACATTGACTCAATGTAAAGTGTTTCGCGTTCGCGTTAGGTCTATGCTGTTCGAAATTCTTTCATTTCATGCAAAATATATTGCTGTTAGAAGGCTTGTGCAACAGGGCTATGCTTAAACTTACTCCGGTATTTTCCTTTAACCAATGGTACTTACTATTCTCAGACATTTTAATAGCATGGAAACCAATAAAACCTACTGAAGTTACCCAGAGCCTGGGCATGTAGTGAGTGTAGATCCCAAAAGCTTGGGACATGAACCACTTCTATACATAATGTTAATTAATGAATCGCTAATAGTAATCAAGTATGAATGTTCATCATTAACCACTTTATGAATGCCAGACATACGCAATAATGCCGTTAAAATTACTGTAGTCATTGCGATTGATCGTGCCCAAAAACGTAATGTTACGTTTTGTGGACCCTTGGTCAGGATTTAGGCTGAAACATTAGCAACAACCCTCGGACACGAGAGTTATCATAAGATTTTTAGCAACTCGTGTGAGTAAATTAGAACTGAAATAAATTACGATCGGAAACTCATAAAAAGCTGCACGAGTCTGCACATTTGTGTCTGGACATTGTTCACATCACAAGAGCAGCAATTGTGATTACTATTAGCAGCATTTGTGTACAAATAATGCGAGCGTCATGTCATGCTGTCCTGTTCGCGGGTTCATCACTAGATGGCAGTCTGACACGCGGCACAGAGTGATGAGTGACGTGCACAGAGCCGCGACGCGCATAGCGCAGAGGCCTTGTCAGAGTGCACGAATATGTTGGATGATATCGGTAGGCCTATTGCTAGATAAAATTCCATAGGATTTTGATGAAAACTACCGCATCTGTTTCAGCTTGGGATTGTTCTCAGTGAATTCTGCAAGGCATAGTGAAGTAAAGTAAACGGTTTTGCAACAACCACTTAGAGTGCTCAGAGTCTTACCTTTCAACATGACCACTATAAGCATGTGTCCAGTAGCTATGGAAACCAACAGAATACCTACTGAGGCTACCCAGAGCCTGGGCATGCAGTGAGCCTGGATCGCCGGCACTCTGGCATGCCAACAGCTAATGTTAATTATGAACGCCAATGGCAAGTATCAATGCTGTCATTAAAAGGAAAATACTGGAGTGAATTCAAGCATAGCCCTGTTGAGAGAGCTTGCTAAATGTGCTAGTTAGCAATTGGAACAAAATAATTCGGTACAGCACAGACCGAACGCGAACACAGAAGTGAACAGGCACTTTACACTGAATCAATGGGATCTGGCTGTTGGAAACCGAAAGCAAGATCTGAGGTTACATTGACTCAATGTAAAGTGTTTCGCGTTCGTGTTAGGTCTATGCTGTTTGAAATTCTTTCATTTCATACTAAATATATTGCTGTTAGAAGGCTCGTGCAGCAGGGCTATGGTTAAACTTACTCCGGTATTTTCCTTTAAAGAAAAATAAAACATAGCCATCTTTTTCATTGTCAGCGTCATCAAATGGGGTTTGTCTATACTCGTGACTTGGATGAAGCTCATGGCTAAAGACAGAAAGCCAGACAGTTCCAAAAAGAAGGGTTAACATACTTATACTTCAAGCACTTAACTCACCTCTTCATCAAGCTTATTCAGGAGGTCTTCCATTGCTGGGCCAAATGCTCCCTTTCTTGCCCGGTAGAGCTTGAGTAGCCGAAGCACATATTTGTCCAGGGATGTATGGAAGGTTACCAGGAGGTCCTTACTTGTAATTCCATGAAATTCTTTAGATATCTGGAATTAATGAATCAAAGAAAAATCATAAAATGATAACCCTTTTTCTACCAATTTCACTAAAAATTTAAATAAATTGAATGAGCAATAATTACAGTGAAACTAATGGAATAATAACTACCAGGGAGAGATGACTATATAATCCTGTAGCAAATTAAACCATAAACCATCATGATGTTGCCTTACTTGCCTAAACATAGATTAAGTCCTGGAGAAAGGGTATTTGAAATTGTGAAAAGTTTTTTTTTTTTTTCCAAGTTTTTGACGATTGTGGCCAGTCACAAAGGAACTTCTACCATTAAAGACAGTCTTACCTCTTCCAGACTAAACAGTGCAGGCCATCTCTCCTTGACCTCCGATACCATGGGCTGTATCTCCACAATCTCCTTGCATCAAAGGGAAAACGTCAGCTCCATCATTTGCCGTATCTTTGCCATATTACTTTTTCTTTTTTGGAATTCTTCAACTAGAGCAAGTCTCTCCTCTTCCTTTTCGTCATGGTGGTCTGGGACATGGTTGAATTCTTCCCCGTTTGGGCTTTTTGAGAGTGAATGGGCCATCTTCTCCATCTCCTCGACACCTTTTCCTGTTCACATCTACGTCTTTGCAGCCAGCATCAGACAACTCGCTAGAAATGGCAAGTGCCTGGCATGAACTGCTAGGCCCAAAATCTTCTGAAAGAACACTGGCTGTGTCCAAGGAGGAGATTGATCCGCTGAAGGAATGTTCAGATAGGTTACAAGGGGAAGAAGGGAGAGGAGAGTTCCACATAGTGTGTAGTAGCCTACTGCACGCCCCTCTGGCAATTCAGATATTGTGGTCAACTCAAATAAAGAGAATCCAAAATCAGGATCTTCAAATTGAAGAGTAAAATCTCTCTCAAGTTGGAGTCTTTCTTTAAGCACAACAATTAGCTGGTCAACTGATTCTGGAAGTTCTTCAAGTTGGAGTCTTTTGGCTTCTTTGGGAGAAAGAACTATTCGATGTTACAAAACCTGTAAAAGGGCAAAAAACAGGAACCAGATTTAGCATCATTACAATGTTCCGTAGAATTATAGAAACTACGTATAATAAAAACCTCTGGCAACATACCATTTTCAGTTATTTTGAATTGAGGATCCTTGCCGTCACCACCCCACCTGCTGAACTTGTAGAGGATGGTAATCTGTCAGTAGGCTAGTTCTGAAATGTTCAATGTAGGCTACCATTAATTCACAAATGAATGTCACTTCTTCTGTATGGACAAGAATACACTTCTGAAACACAAACAGACAAGAGACACAATATGAATATATATATTCAGTAATCATCCACTTTAACTATATGGAAGGAAAATATTAATTTTTCTACAATATAGGCTACCCATCTGGTGGTCCCAATGACGGAAGAAAATGTATGAAACCTCCATTCTGTGTGGCCTGGATGATGGATTAAACATTTTTAATTGCTTCAATCTGGTAAAGTCTGTTACCATGACTTGAGGCTTAAATTAGACAATTTTTGCCATTAAAGAAAACAAACACAGGGTTTTAAACTGGCGTGTGTTTTATAAAATTTTTTGTAAAATTACTCATTTTTTAATTAATTGTTTCAATATGTAACTTAGCCTACAAATCAATGCAGATCAAATGACTAGAATTCCAGATATACAGTAAGCTTTCTATTCTGTCTTCTAAAGTGCGTGTTCCTAGCACCCAGTTAACAGATAGCTAAACAGCCAGTAATTGTTGAAATCATATGCCACGGACGCGGTGAATAAAGTTGAACTCTCTTTACTCATGGATGTCTTTGCACAGTACATTCAAATCACTGGGATCTGTAAACTAAACAAAAATACATTTTCCTTTAGTCTAATTGCCTTAATACAAATCATAAAGTTCTCATAATAAAACATATAAGCTACTGTGTAAATAAGTTGAAAGTATAACGCACATTTCACCGAGTGAGACCATATGCATGTACAATTCAGCTGCTTATCTTACACAGCCTACAAAGGTGCTCAAAATGCACAAAATTCCACAATATAGGAAAATATCAAATGCTTAAACTTAAATGAACAAGTCCACTTACAAGCAAAGCTTCTGGCAGGCTCAAACAGACAGATGGATACAGAAGAAAAACACAGCTTCTACTCTCCATGAGGATTTTACCAAAATGGCCGATCAGGAAGTAAGCATGGAGAAACCTGACCTAATACAGGAAGTGACTTCTCTGCTATAACAGAAATAGCCAGCAGGTGGTGCTAAAACCTGGAAATACTTTTACTATTCAACAGAATACATTACACTTTCCATATCACTAGTTTATGTCACTACAAAGTTCATGTCTGCTGCACCAATGTATCATTGCAACTGATAACGTTAAAAACAGCACATCGCTTTTGTTTATGTTACATCGCTTTTGTTTAGCACTACCGTTAACGTTATAGCAGGCTTGCTGGCAGGCAGAATTATTTTCATGCATGAATGCAATTACCAGTAGGCTATGCTAGCTAATAAGTTACTATCATTTCATATTCCCCACAAAAGCGCCTTCATAAAGCACTCGCTGCTTGTACATAATTCAGGATGTGTGTCATTATTTTAGGAACACTATAAAGATGGCCATGCATTAAAATCCCATCTGTAAATTGATGTTAACTTCTTTCATGGCGAACCTGACCAGCGAACGTTGACATTGACAACACAAACCGTGCCTCCATGATAAACATGCAAATTAACGGAATAAACAACATTTGCAAACAATGAAACACCACTTACCGAAAACAAATCACCAGAAATGTTCAATGCAAGAAAATTCTGTGTGGTCTTCTGGCATGAACAGGCATGTTTCCATCATAGTTTCGCTTTTGAATTTACGTTAGAGGCCCTCTGTTTACGGGTAAGGAAACCCCAGAGCGGGTCCTAATGCGCATGCCTATGGAGTCTTTAGAGATTTTATAATTTTATATATTTTATATATTATATAGTGTATACTGTATGTATATATATATATATATATATATATTTAAGCATAATTATTCAATTCTACCTGCAGTACACTATGAGTGCATTTAAAAATAACCTTTCAGACACATTCCATAGGCCTACTAATTGGCTAATTCAGCATACTAAACTTAGTATGCTGATAGCACAGAGATAGTGTACTAATAATCATATCCACTTTAGTACAAATACTTTAAAATGTACCTTGTAATTTTAATCTTAAATTGTATCTTTTTTAAATCCACTTAAATTAAACTAAGAAGGTTAAAGAAATACATTAAAAGTGAATCAACTTTTGTAACACTCAAAGCATACTTTGAAATATGCTAACAAAATACTCATGTATATATCTTGACTAGTACACTTCTTTTGATTTAATTAAAGACCGGTTTAAGTGCAAGTAAACATAAGTTTACTAATAATAATGCATACTTAAGCACAACTGGTTAAAAATATACTTGCAATTAGTATGTTTATAATATACTTTTAAAGGAGTGTAATTAAAAATGAACTCAAGAATAACACATAGAAGTTTACTAAAGAAACCTTTCTTTTCAGAGTATTCAAAGCACACTTTATTTAATGCACTAATAAATTATTTATATGTATTTTTGAGAAAGTACTCTCTATATTAGTGCAATGATAATGTATTTTTAAATTAGAGCTAATTAGTATACTTTTTTTGGATTTAATTAAAGACCGATTTAAGTGCAAGTAAACATAAGTTTACTAATAATAATGCATACTTAAGCACAACTGGTTAAAAATGTACTTGCAATTAGTATGTTTATAATATACTTTTAAAGGAGTGTAATTACAAATGAACTCAAGAATAACACATAGAAGTTTACTAAAGAAACCCTTCTTTTCAGAGTATTCAAAGCACACTTTATTTAATGCACTAATAAATTATTTATATGTATTTTTGAGAAAGTACTCTCTATTTTAGTGCAATGATAATGTATTTTTAAATTAGAGCTAATTAGTATACTTTTTTTGAATACACTGGAGTTGAACTAAAGAAAAAATATACTAAAAATTAGTGTACTCATAGTGTATATCAATATCACTTCTAATTAGCACAAAAAAATTTCAATATACTTACATTGTACTTACTGGTCTTCAAGTGTATTTTTAGTACAATAAAATATATTTATTTTTTACCTGGGTAAGATTAAGTAGCTCATAGTAGACCAGTACGTAAGTGAACGTAGCTATCATGAGCTAGCAAAACAGCCTAAGATTAAGTAGCTCATAGTAGACCAGTACGTAAGTGAACGTAGCTATCATGAGCTAGCAAAACAGCCTAAGATTAAGTAGCTCATAGTAGACCAGTACGTAAGTGAACCTAGCTATCATGAGCTAGCAAAACAGCCTAAGATTAAGTAGCTCATAGTAGACCAGTACGTAAGTGAACGTAGCTATCATGAGCTAGCAAAACAGCCTAAGATTAAGTAGCTCATAGTAGACCAGTACGTAAGTGGACCTAGCTATCATGAGCTAGCAAAACAGCCTAAGATTAAGTAGCTCATAGTAGACCAGTAAAATAACCTAGCTATCATGAGCTAGCAAAACAGCCTAAGATTAAGTAGCTCATAGTAGACCAGTACGTAAGTGAACCTAGCTATCATGAGCTAGCAAAACAGCCTAAGATTAAGTAGCTCATAGTAGACCAGTACGTAAGTGAACCTAGCTATCATGAGCTAGCAAAACAGCCTAAGATTAAGTAGCTCATAGTAGACCAGTACGTAAGTGAACCTAGCTATCATGAGCTAGCAAAACAGCCTAAGATTAAGTAGCTCATAGTAGACCAGTACGTAAGTGAACCTAGCTATCATGAGCTAGCAAAACAGCCTAAGATTAAGTAGTTCATAGTAGACCAGTAAAATAACCTAGCTGTCATGAGCTAGCAAAACAGCCTAAGATTAAGTAGCTCATAGTAGACCAGTACGTAAGTGAACCTAGCTATCATGAGCTAGCAAAACAGCCTAAGATTAAGTAGTTCATAGTAGACCAGTACGTAAGTGAACCAAGCTATAAAATAGGCTAAGTAGCTCATAAGGTGCCTAACCAACCCTTAGGGGAACAGACATCACATATGGCATTGGGCCATCTGACCCTAACCCTAGACTATTGGGCCATCTGACCCTAACCCTAGACTATTGGGCCATCTGATTGGTCCATATGACCCTAACCCTAGACTATTGGGCCATCTGACCCTAACCCTAGACTATTGGGCCATCTGACCCTAACCCTAGACTATTGGGCCATCTGATTGGTCCATATGACCCTAACCCTAGACTATTGGGCCATCTGATTGGTCCATCTGACCCTAACCCTAGACTATTGGGCCATCTGGCCCTAACTCCCAGAACTATTGGCCCATCTGATTGGGCCATCTGACCCTAACCCTAGACTATTGGGCCATCTGATCTGGCCCATACTGACCACTAACCCTAGACTATTGGGCCATCTGACCCTAACCCTAGACTATTGGGCCATCTGATTGGTCCATCTGACCCTAACCCTAGACTATGACATGCATTGGGCTACTATATCTTGTCCCAGATTAACAATATTGTGCACACACAAACACACTAGACTTACCATCTTATACTGACACAGACAATATTGTGCACACACAAACACACTAGGCTTCGACTAACATCAATCATGACTAACAATGTCAGACCATCTTATACTGACACAGACAATATTGTGCACACACAAACACACTAGGCTTCGACTAACATCAATCATGACTAACAATGTCAGACCATCTTATACTGACACAGACAATATTGTGCACACACAAACACACTAGGCTTCGACTAACATCAATCATGACTAACAATGTCAGACCATCTTATACTGACACAGACAATATTGTGCACACACAAACACACTAGGCTTCGACTAACATCAATCATGACTAACAATGTCAGACCATCTTATACTGACACAGACAATATTGTGCACACACAAACACACTAGGCTTCGACTAACATCAATCATGACTAACAATGTCAGACCATCTTATACTGACACAGACAATATTGTGCACACACAAACACACTAGGCTTCGACTAACATCAATCATGACTAACAATGTCAGACCATCTTATACTGACACAGACAATATTGTGCACACACAAACACACTAGGCTTCGACTAACATCAATCATGACTAACAATGTCAGACCATCTTATACTGACACAGACAATATTGTGCACACACAAACACACTAGGCTTCGACTAACATCAATCATGACTAACAATGTCAGACCATCTTATACTGACACAGACAATATTGTGCACACACAAACACACTAGGCTTCGACTAACATCAATCATGACTAACAATGTCAGACCATCTTATACTGACACAGACAATATTGTGCACACACAAACACACTAGGCTTCGACTAACATCAATCATGACTAACAATGTCAGACCATCTTATACTGACACAGACAATATTGTACACACACAACACACTAGACTTTGGCGACATCTTATACTGACACAGACAATATTGTGCACACACAAACACACTAGGCTTCGACTAACATCAATCATGACTAACAATGTCAGACAATGTTATGCCATACCATCTTATACTGACACAGACAATATTGTACACACACAACACACTAGACTTACCATCTTATACTGACACAGACAATATTGTACACACACAACACACTAGACTTTGACTAACATCATATACATGACACAGACAATATTGTACACACAACACACTAGACTTTGACTCTTATACTGACACAGACAATATTGTACACACACAACACACTAGACTTTGACTCTTATACTGACACAGACAATATTGTACACACACAACACACTAGACTTTGACTCTTATACTGACACAGACAATATTGTACACACACAACACACTAGACTTTGATTACCATCTTATCCTGACACAGACAATATTGTACACACACAACACACTAGACTTTGACTCTTATACTGACACAGACAATATTGTACACACACAACACACTAGACTTTGACTACCATCTTATACTGACACAGACAATATTGTACACACACAACACACTAGACTTTGACTACCATCTTATACTGACACAGACAATATTGTACACACACAACACACTAGACTTTGACTCTTATACTGACACAGACAATATTGTACACACAACACACTAGACTTTGACTCTTATACTGACACAGACAATATTGTACACACAACACACTAGACTTTGACTACCATCTTATACTGACACAGACAATATTGTACACACACAACACACTAGACTTTGACTCTTATACTGACACAGACAATATTGTACACACACAACACACTAGACTTTGACTCTTATACTGACACAGACAATATTGTACACACAACACACTAGACTTTGACTCTTATACTGACACAGACAATATTGTACACACACAACACACTAGACTTTGACTACCATCTTATGAGAATAACATTGTGGATTTGTGCAACTACCTACCGGTATGTTACCTAGTCAGACAATATTCTATACTGATGTTACTTAGTCAAAAACCACAGACAGATTGTGATCCATCACTAGACCACTGACCATGGGCTACATGTAGGCTACTACACTGGGCCCCAGGCAGGAGAGTTAAGTGTGATGAGGAGGCGTGGATCTGCCCAAGGTTTCTTCCTAAACTGAACTACTACATAGACCACTGACCATGGGCTACATGTAGGCTACTTCACTGGCCACAGACAGATGGGTTAAGTGTGATGAGGAGGAGTGGATCTGCCCAAGGTTTCTTCCTAAACTGAACTACTACATGACTATGGGCTACATGTAGGCTACTACACTGGGCCCCAGGCAGGAGAGTTAAGTGTGATGAGGAGACGTGAATCTGCCCAAGGTTTCTTCCTAAACTGAACTACTACTAGACCACTGACCATGGGCTACATGTAGGCTCCTACACTGGCCCCAGGCAGATGGGTTAAGTGTGATGAGGAGGCGTGAATCTGCCCAAGGTTTCTCCCTAAACTGAACTACTACATGACCACTGACCATGGGCTACATGTAGGCTACTACACTGGGCCCCAGGCAGGAGAGTTAAGTGTGATGAGGAGACGTGAATCTGCCCAAGGTTTCTTCCTAAACTGAACTACTACTAGACCACTGACCATGGGCTACATGTAGGCTACTTCACTGGGCCCCAGGCAGGAGAGTTAAGTGTGATGAGGAGGCGTGAATCTGCCCAAGGTTTCTTCCTAAACTGAACTACTACTTTTTCCTTGTGAGTGTTACTCAGGCGTTGTCATTGTACAGTAGGCCAAATCCATATTGTATTTGCTTTTTAAAGTACAGTATGTAAAATCTATCATAGGGTTCACATGGTAAACCTTTCATTTGTAAGAAAGACCAATCATTAGGTCAGCCTGGTAGCCAAATAAAGACTGTTTCAAAGTTATAAACAAAAGCAATGCTTACAGCACACTCTATTATGTTCAAAAACTACAAACATCAATTGTTTCTGGCATTGACAACATAGGGGGGGGGGGGTTAGAGAGAGGGGGATTGGGAGAGAGAGAGAGGGGGCAGAGAGAGGGGGGAGAGAGAGAGAGAGGGGGGCAGAGAGAGGGGGGGAGAGAGACAGAGAGAGAGAGATGAGAGAGAGGGGGCAGAGAGACAGAGACAGAGATGGAAGCTAATAATGTACACAGACAGAGAGAGAGAGAGAGAGAGAGAGAGAGAGAGAGAGAGAGAGAGAGAGAGAGAGAGAGAGAGAGAGAGAAGCCGCTGATGTACACAGACAGAGAGAGAGGAGGGAGATGGAGAGAGACACAGAGAGAGAGAGAGAGAGAGAGAGAGAGAGAGAGAGAGAGAGAGAGAGAGAGAGGGAGGGAGGGAGAGAGAGAAGCCGCTGATGTACACAAACCTTGACTGCAGTGTGTTTCCTGCTTGGTCCTCTGAGATACCGCAGGAGACGACGAGGAGTCTGTGTGTGTGTGTGTGTGTGTGGGTGTGTGTGTAGAAGCTGCACCATCAGCTAAATCCACTCCTCCTCTGCCCCATCTGTTCCTGTCCTGGCCGGGCCGGTCGCGACAGACAGTCAGACACGCAGAAAGACAAAAAGAAAAGAGGAGGGGGGGAGAAAGAAAGACAAAAAGAAAAGAGGAGGGGGGAGAGGTCAAGAGATCCGTTGAGTAGCAAGGACACCGGGAGGGATTCCAGACATGCAGCGTTTGTTTCTCCGTAAGCTAATATTAATAACGTTACATTCCGTAGGCTAACGTTAACGGTACACTCTGACTAGTAAGTTGCTCGCGGAGTTCCCGGTTGCGACGCAGCCTGCTGCATCAATTTTACATCACGAGCGATCTCGCGCTTAACGTTACTGCGGGTTTCCAGTGGCAACGGCGGCGCGAGCCAACAAAAGCACCTGCGACTGCTCACGAGCCCAGTTAATCCGCTTCTGGGCTCAAGGCAAGCCCTCCCGCGTGTCTTATCCCTCTTACCCAGGAGTGTGTGTGTGTGTGTGTGTGTGTGTGTGTGTGTGTGTGTGTGTGTGTGTGTGTGAGAGAGAGAGAGAGAGAGAGAGAGATCTATTTGCAAAAATACATGGTGGTCATTGGGGAGAATGCAGGTGTGTATGCACGCAGTAGGAGTGTGTATTTCGAGCGTGTGTGTGTGTGTGTGTGTGTGTGTGTGTGTGTGTGTGTGTAGTGGGAGGACACTCACGTTGTCCGCAGAGCTGCTTTACGTTTCCGACGAGGCTTCTGACCGCAAGAGAGAAACAAACGGGAGGCTGCGCGCGCGTTTTGCTGCTGATATTAGCGAGTCTGTCTGTCTCGCGCTCCCGTATTCTATTTCTTACGGTACCGGTAGGCTACAGAATCCGCCAGTGAGTCTGTCTGTCTCCGGTTTCTCGCGTGTTTCCCCGTTTCCCAGACTACCATGTGTGGCTCGCGACCGACCGCTGCATTCCGCCGGTACCAGCCTGCGCGCGCGCGCTCACTTACTTACTTACTGTCTGCGCGCTCCCGACCCACCAACCTGTCTGCAACATTCCTCCTCCTCCTCGTGCAGGTTGTTCCCGAGACACCGGCGCATCGGGATAAGACTGTATATCCTACCTGTTAGATGTAGTCAGGCTATTCTACACATCTACTATAGGCCTACTATACTATATTAGCCTATTTCATTTGAAACTGCGCTCTGTATTGAGAGACTGTCTGAATGTCTCCTGTTTGAGTAAAACTACTGATATACAAATCAAAATGAGGAAAAAGAGATAAAATTGGCAAATGGTAAAGAATCATTTATCAAGAAGTACTATAACATATTTATCATAAACCATCTGTGCTTTTAGAAATGACTAATATTAGAAATGCCACCGTGATATACATTTGCTACTAATGCACTACAATGAGAAAGAAGCATGAAGTACTAGAATATATACATTGACCATAGGACAACCTAGCCTAGGGCATCACACATATCATATATACATTCACCATAGGATATGAAGTACTAGAATATATACATTCACCATAGGATATGAAGTACTAGAACATATACATTCACCATAGGATATGAAGTACTAGAATATATACATTCACCATAACATAACCTAGCCTAGGGCATCACACATATCATATATACATTCACCATAGGATATGAAGTACTAGAATATATACATTCACCATAACATAACCTAGCCTAGGGCATCACACATATCATATATAGAATATATACATTCACCATAGGATATGAAGTACTAGAATATATACATTCACCATAACATAACCTAGCCTAGGGCATCACACATATCATATATAGAATATATACATTCACCATAGGATATGAAGTACTAGAATATATACATTCACCATAACATAACCTATGTTAGCCTATGGCATCACACATATCACATGGCATAGTACTATGTTATGGCATCAAGTGTATTAAATGACTACTCACTTAGACATTCATTTGGGCCAGATTTGATAACAAAGGACACGCATATGGCTGCATATTTTCAGAGGACTGTCTATCAAATGTGCAAACACAGAAGTAGCTGTTGAAACCATGCTTAGAATATATATATACAGTGTTCAAAGTTGGATATGGCAGGAGGAGGAACTCTCCAATGTTGTGTAGGACGCAACAAAGAAAAATTACTCGTCCTGTTTGACTAAAATAGTGTCACCGCCTTCCATTACACTTTTAATCACATAGATTTCATTTTTTGCAGATATTTCACCATGGAAGATCTATGAATACAATGTGATACGTGAATATGAATACAAATGAATCTAGGCCCATCTTCAGCCACGCACACACACACACACACACACACACACACACACACACACACACACACACACACACACACACACACAAAGCTGAATAGCTGAAGCTAAGCAGGTGTGGGCTTGATTAGTACCTGGATGGGAGACCTCTGGGGAATATGGTGTTGCTGCTGGAAGTGGTGTTGGTGGGCGGCCAGTAGGTGGCTCTCTTCCCACTGGCCTAAAGTAAATCCCAATGCCCCAGTGCAGTGACCTCTAGTCTAGGGCCTAAAGTAAATCCCAATGCCCCAGTGCAGTGACCTCTAGTCTAGGGCCTAAAGTAAATCCCAATGCCCCAGTGCAGTGACCTCTAGTCTAGGGCCTAAAGTAAATCCCAATGCCCCAGTGCAGTGACCTCTAGTCTAGGGCCTAAAGTAAATCCCAATGCCACAGTGCAGTGACCTCTAGTCTAGGGCCTAAAGTAAATCCCAATGCCCCAGTGCAGTGACCTCTAGTCTAGGGCCTAAAGTAAATCCCAATGCCCCAGTGCAGTGACCTCTAGTCTAGGGCCTAAAGTAAATCCCAATGCCCCAGTGCAGTGACCTCTAGTCTAGGGCCTAAAGTAAATCCCAATGCCCCAGTGCAGTGACCTCTAGTCTAGGGCCTAAAGTAAATCCCAATGCCCCAGTGCAGTGACCTCTAGGGCCTAAAGTAAATCCCAATGCCCCAGTGCAGTGACCTCTAGGGCCAATGCCCCAGGATGGGGTCAGGGGATGGGGTCACGGTCACAGACCCCACTTTTGAATGTTTCCCCCCATTTTTCTAGTTAGAAAGCTGAAGGCCACATGGAAAAAGCACTGAACCAGCCAGGTTATGTAGCTATAGGCTTAAACCCAAAAATCCCAGCCTGACAATTCTGTTTGCCCATTTAATTATAGTAACCATAATCATGATCGTTTTCTTTTATATAGTCATTACATCATTGTCTTATTACACTTTTCTTGTATTTTTTATACGATCAGATATCTGACTATTCATATAAGTAATCTGTTGACATTTTTGCTGCTGCCGCTTTAAATTTAGCTTACACTTCTACGTTTGTCAACATTCAAGACCATGGACATTTATTGAGTTTAGGTTAAAAGGAATAAGAGAAAGTTTGGGAATTGAACCGGAGTCCAGCATTTGCCAATATTCAACTGTAACTCCATCACCATTCCTCCATGGCCATGTGGTCTGACTTCATTTTCTTACTGGGCCTGAAACGATAGCTGGCAAGATGAAATAAATGGTTGGTTAAAATACCTTACAGACAAGCCATCTTTCAGCAACACTATTTAAGAAGCAGACATTGTTACACCGCAAAATGAGGAATGACATAGGCCTAAAGGAAGGCACGGAGCAAGATTTACCAAATATGAATGTTACATTTATTTAACAAACAAGCAGACACAACGAAACAAACACAACGAACCAAACAGAAAGATAGCACAGTGGGTTTTAAGGCCTACATGAGGCAAGCAACCCAGACAAGACAACACTGCTTGTGTCTGTTGCTCTACAGTGGGTTTTAAGGCCTACATGAGGCAAGCAACCCAGACAAGACAACACTGCTTGTATCTGTTGCTCTCCCTCAGCAGAGAATGGAGGGACTGGTTTTAAGGCCTACATGAGGCAAGCAACCCAGACAAGACAACACTGCTTGTGTCTGTTGCTCTCCCTCAGCAGAGAATGGAGGGACTGGTTTTAAGGGAACGGGAACTTGTGCACCGGCTCCCAATCGCCTAATCAATCCGCAGCGCACCTGATGGAAACACAGACAGAGACACGAGAAAAGGGAAACGGGGAAGCGGCCACGCCCCCGGGCCCAGGGGCGTCACACATGCATTTCTCAAGAACTGACTCTGTACCCAGTGAGCTATCTTCAGTGACCAAAGAAAAATGCATCAAACCCATATGCTACCATATTGACACATGACTGCACAAAAATACATAATGTACATGCTGTATTACTCTACCTGCAGATTGATTTCATTTATTTATACATTTATAATACATTTGAAATAGCAAATATTGGCCTCTTTAATCACACAAATTCCTATCCGTCTACATTTTACTGTATTTCATAAATTAGATTAGATTATATGTCCTTATTGTCATTGCATAAAAATTCAACAAAATTTTGTTGTAGCATCACCTTGGCTGGTTACAAACACCACATGCATTAGACAGGACAAATGTAGACATTCAGTTGAACACAGAGAGCAGGCAAAAATCTCAGCCGCCTCCGGATTGGCTTTCATTTGCTCATTGATCAGACAGTACAGCCCCTCTAACGCAACTTTGGCGTTTGCCCGTGGTGCTATGTAGACAGTTACGATCACAGTTACGAGCTCTCTCGCCAGCTGAAAAGGTCTGCATTTCACCGCCAGATATTCCAAATCAGGGGAGCAAAAAGTTGCAACGGTGTGTGTGGCTGTGCACCAAAGATTGTTTACATACAGCGCCATGCCCCCACCTCTGCTCTTACCCGAAGCCACAGTCCTGTCCGCCCGGGAAAGAGAACGTCCCTCGATCTCATGTTATTCATGGATCAGGTAAGGTTTCTTCCATATAGGCAAAAAAAACACCAAACTGTTTTAATTTGGATGCATAAACGTAAATGAATCTAACATTGTAACATTATTTGAATATAGAGTTACCGTGTTTTAGTTTAACAGCTAGGCTTAGCATACGACTGAACGTTAGCTAACTTTCATTTACATGACCAGGTGATTCATTGAGTAGGCTATGGCGCAAGTTGTTTAAATTTCCATTATGACAGCCTAAATGTTATGCATAGACTTCAGTCACCTCAGTCAGTTAACATGAGATGACAGGTGGTAACACAGATGTTGGTATCATTGGTTGATCATAGCATTAGACCCTGTTGCTGCCTACCATTAACAGTTTCAGACACAGAGAGGCAAGCTTCCACCCATGAACGTAATAACGTAGTTAGCCTACCCAAACTACTGTTTGTCATGTTGTCCTACGCTACGAACCAAAATATAGCCTGTAGATGAACTTAAACTAAATTTGCTTGGCCATGTTGAGATTTCCGTACATGGAACATTTATTGCTATTTCGTTTAGTAGGCTCTGGCTCAAGTGAGCTCAAGTCTCTGACTCTATTTCGCTGCCTCTCACACACACAACAGTGATCAGCTGACCGCCGCATTCTGAGTCGAGCCTCCGAGGGAGAATGACGTAGCACGTAGTGGGCGTTGTCATTGCCAGTATCATGGCTTACTGGCTGCTCCTGTCAACATGGCTAATTAATTGAAAATGTTGAATTCTAAAACATACATAATAAACAGGCTATTTTTGTCAACTGATGATCATGAGTTTAAATAATTGTATAAACTGATGGTAATAATAAATATTATTTTTTTAATTACAAGTTTCTGTGCCAAAAAGTGGACAGAGGAGCGTTGTATGGGACCACTTTACAGAACAAGTAACAGGAGTTGCCCTGTGCAAAGAATATGAAACTACAGTGAAGCTTGGCTCTCAAACAACAAAAACAAGAAATACATCAAACATGTGGTCCCATCTAAAATCTCATCATGCCAGTCTATATCAAACAGCGCAGGCCAAACAAAGAAGGATATCCACTCTTAAAACTGGCATCCAGCCCACCCTTGTAGAAATGTACGAAGAACAGCTAAAGTGGAAAGATACAGACAAAAGGTCAAAGACTTTGGACAGAGCAATCGCTGAAATGATTGCCACAGACAACCAGCCTTTTACCATGGTCAGCGACATTGGATTTAGGCGGGTGATGAATGTGGCTGAGCGACGGTACCGCCTAAAGAGCGAGAAATTTTATTGGACCGAAACTATACCCTCCATTTGTAGTCAGATGAAGGAAAAGGTAAAATCCTTGCTTACTCCCGAGTCTGCTTGAAAATACTTGACCTTCATTACAGACTGTTGGACAGGTGCAACTGCATCACTGATGACGGTCGGTTATCTTCGCTGGGGGCGTGTACCAAGCAGAGGTCTTAGCAGGGTGTCTGGGTCGGTTGCACCGGGTTGCTCACATTAACCTAGCAGCTAAACTTAACCAGGAGTTGGAATTGGGATTTACAGTGGTTTATTTGCCCCTATTATGTTTGTGTAACACATGCAAATGTTCGTTTTGGTTTTATTTTATTGTCAACGGTAATTTGTGTCCCACAAGTCAATATTGACTGATATCAGTGTGCTAACACGGCTAGTCGTTAGCTAGTTATTAGCATTGAGTTAACTGAAGTTATTAAGCTCATTTGTAAACCTACAGTGTTCTACCAGCCACGATAGCACTCGTATACAATATTAAACACAATCGGGGACGATGTAGACAGAAACTATGGCCCAAGGATCCTTAAATCAAATAATATATATTTTCATATAACGAAGTCATGGATGCCGCCATGTTGTTTACAAAATTTTGTACTCCCACCCTTGTCTTGTCACGTAACGTTTAAAATGAACTTGATTGGTTATCGCCTGGCGAAATTCGCCAAAAGTTAAACATTTCTCAATGGCGAATTCGCCATTCGCAGGGCGAAATTCGCCTCCCATTCAATTCAATGGGAAGTAGGCGAAAATTTCGCCCTGTGGAAACCGACCGTGAGTCTCACCTGTCATTTCAGGTTTACAGACAGTACGGGAAGCATCCATGAGAATCAGGGGCAAGGATAAACTCCCTTCGCTTTGTAAATAATTTGTTTTGTAGGAAGAAACCTTGGGCAGATCCACGCCTCATGGACTCAGCCTACCTGCCTGGGGCCTAATAAAGTATCCGTAAAGTCTGATAGATTGACCATGGTTAACACAAAACAGTATGAGTACTGAATGTAGTCAGAGATGATATCCCTTTATAGGTTTGCTCAACTGTTTGGTAGAGCAACTTTTAACTCTTCATATTTTGATAAAAACCAAACCATCCTTAATTAAATCACATGGAATCATCTATACCACTTGGATACTATATATTAAATACAAAAAACTTGCTCAGTAGCTCTATTTATTTTAAAGCCATGCCATTTTAGTTAGTATGACTACAAAATACGGAATTACATAAATTCAGCCATTATACTTATCAATTTTTCCATATTTTTCAAGTATAGGAGTTTTTTTCCTGATTAATATTGTTAAAAACAGTCCATTGAACACACATATTAATTTCAAGTATAGGAGTTTTTCCTGATTAATATTGTTAAAAACAGTCCATTGAACACACATATTAATTTCAAGTATAGGAGTTTTTCCTGATTAATATTGTTAAAAACAGTCCATTGAACACACATATTAATTTCTATGCAAAAATACACGTTTTGAGAATTTAATAATTTTGTGAAATTATGCTCTACCAAACGGTTGAGATGTCCTTAACTATAGGGTCATAATTCAGTGAATGGAAATTAATAGGCTGTTATGTCAAGTATCAAAAAATCATAGAATTTCTTCATAGAACATTTTTTAACTCCATGGTTGGGTACACTAGGTCCTAAAAATGGCCTCCACACCCTTAGATGGTATACTTAAGCATTTTAAGGGAGTGTAGGGTATATTATATATATCTGATATTATAATGGTTTTCAATGGGGGCGAGTCTCCTCTCCCCAAAAATCCATATTTTCATAGTAATAAACATACTCATTTGGTTTTTGCATGTTCAGCTATTTAAGACCTATATGGCAAATGCTATTTTAAAGTTTTTGGCCCAGCCTGTCCTTGGTTATTGGGCTTGGAGGAATGTACCAATGCATTTCAATGGGATCGCCATTAGTATGGTGTTTAATAGGAGCCTATTACAAAAGTAGATAATTTTGCTAAAAAAACTTTGCACTTTGTAATGTGATGCTATGCAGAAATATGCATATATACAAAGTTTTATAGCAGTATATCTATTTTTTCTTTATGTTTCCAGTGTTTTGTAAAATGCACCCCTTACGGTCATCTCAACCGTTTGGTAGAGGTTCACAAAATGAAAATGGGGGGGTCGATTGAGGAAAAAAATCATACATTCTTGTTATTGGAGCTTACTAGAGCTGGAAAAGACAAAAAAAAATATTTTTTTCATAATCTTTTTTTTGGGTGTGACCTACAACATACACATAGTTTGTGTGACAGTCAGGGCCAAGGGATGGAGTCAGTGGAGTGGGATTAGAGTTCATTGGGTGTTGGTCGCCATCTAGGTAGTGGTCATCAGGGGGCCATCAGGCCAGTTCCATCACGGACCTCAGAGAAAAGGGGAGGATGGTCCTGGTGTGTGGCTCCGGAGAGGTTGGTCAGCATCCGTAGTGGGGTAGGGTTGGTGGCAGGGAGGTACGGGAGGTTCATCACTCAGCCAGTGCGTCGGGGCAGAGGAGGCAAGAGAAACAAAAAGAAACAGAAACAAGAGGATTAGGCCAGTCTAGGAGGATATCACTTCATGATATGTGTCATATAATCTAGCTAGAGTGAGGAGAAGGAGAAAGAGAGAGGAGAAAGAGGGTTGTACAGGATGGCAAGTGTGCAGAAGGTGGCAGCACTAGGCTATCGCAGCATAACTAAGGTATGGTAAATTTCATCAATGCAGAATGGAACAGAAAGCAAGTTGTGCTGAACACAAGGGCCATGGATGGACCTCACACAGGAGAATGTATCAGTGAGTTGTTCTTGGGCATGATGGACGAATAGGGTGTGGATCACAAACGTGTTAGTCTTGTTCTGAGGATGGTGGATCTACTATGGTCAAAGGCATGCGTTTGCAGTCTTGTTCTGATCTACTATGGTCAAAGGCATCGTTTAGCAGTCTGTTCTGATCTACTATGGTCAAAGGCATCGTTAGCAGTCTTGTTCTGAGGGATGGTGGATCTACTATGATCAAAGGCACGCGTTTAGCAGTCTTATTCTGGGGATGGTGGATCTACTATGGTGGATCTACTATGGTCAAACATGGTTGCAGTCTTGTTCTGAGGATGGTGGATCTCTATGGTGGATCTACTATGGTCAAAGGCATGCGTTTGCAGTCTTGTTCTGAGGGATGGTGGATCTACTATGATCAAAGGCACGCGTTTAGCAGTCTTATTCTGAGGGATGGTGGATCTACTATGGTCAAAGGCATGCGTTTAGCTGAAATGGCAGATCTCAGTTGCTGTGCACACACTTTGCAGCGCGTCCAGCATGTTCCAAGAAGGATTATACAGTACATAACATACATAACTTTTTGGAACTAATACTGGTGCACTGGAAGTCCGGTCAAAAAAAAAAAATCATGGCCCTCCCCCTACAGGTACAAAAATGTAATATGTAAGTATTACGGGAAGGCCTATATCTTCATTCAACAGGAAATCGCGGAAGACAACTGTGGTTGGCGAGATGATAAAAAAAGAAGAGAACAATTCGTGTGCGTACTCGAAGTCCAACCAACCCCTTGAAGACTCCTCGTCCGCATCTACTAGACACTAGACTCCTCGTCCACGGCCTGGCTACGGGAAGTTGCAGTTCCTCCAACACTCTCGCCAGGGCTGCCAACTTCCTCTCGACATCATCGCTTTTTGTGCGCTGCTTCAACCCACATATTTTTTCCATAGTGTCTTCGACACCAAGGGGTTGCAGTGATATCCGTAGCCTCGGATGTACATTGCTACCTGCCCTAAGTTTGCTTCGCTTTTCATTAAAGTATGTTGTCTTCTTCTCCGCCATTTTTTCCAGCTAACGTTCTTCTTCTTCTTCTTCTTCTTATTGGCTCCAGCTAGCGTTTGATTTCGAACGGACTTATGGGTATTAAAAGGCAGATCATACCATTTTTAGGGATGACTACAGATACACGCTTCAGTGCTAAAGTATGCACCCAGGACCTTGCATTTTTTATTATTATTTATTATTTATTTATTATTCACCTCACCTCATTTTTTTCCATCATGGCCCTCCCTCCCACTCCGGTAAATAAGGTACAGTCCCTCAACAACACACTTTATGCCATAAGTGTGCTCTCCTAAAAAAAATATTCAGCATGCAATTATCAACATGTAAAATTTAAATTTGTTGGTTCAGAAAACAGGTGTAGTACATAGCCTACTAAACATACCCATCCTGTAAAATAATAATAATAAAAAAATAATGACATGACTGACGGGATGACATATGTTGATTTCCCCAAGACCTTTAAACTCAATGGGAATGAATGTCTGTGTCTTCCTGCCTGGTTCGTCTTTCTCACTCTCTGCGGCTGCCCACCTCCTCGGTCATTGGCCAGATTGAACCACCTTATTGCGAAGGCATCTACCTCTGTGTCAGCAGCACCTGCATGATTTCTCCTTACAGCTCCTGTTTTGACAGTGTTACATTGTCGTTTGAGTTTTACAGCCCCGCTGACAACGTGCTACAGCGAGGGAGGGGTTTGAGAGGCCATTAAGAAGCGTAGTCTCGCAATTAAGTAAACTTGCTGAATACAGCTTTAAGTGCCACATAACTGGGACTACTATAATTAAGTAAACTTGCTGAATACAGCTTTAAGTGCCACATAACTGGGACTACTATAATTAAGTAAACTTGCTGAATACAGCTTTAAGTGCCACATAACTGGGACTACTATAATGTCATGATTTTCATACCTTTACTTCCTAAATTTGTACTTGATGGGGAGGAGTTTCCCCTTCCTCCTCCACCCCTCAATCGTTGACTTTAACGTTGGATGCAAATCAAGGTACTTCTGCAGCTCCCCCGTATAATTGCAGAGAGGCGTTCCCACCTCATGTGAGGGAACCCTATACTCGGTCCCCTTCGTGACCAGCAAAACCTATAAAAGACAAGCTCAACATTAACCTCACATAATCTTCAAAATTTACACAAAAGGATAATACTGTATTTAGGCCTTTCGGGCTAAATAGGATGTTTTGCCTATCGGGCACCTCTTCTATTAATTTAATTAACTATTAAACTTAATTAATAGTAATTCTCATAGACCTAGAATCTTGTTTAGCTCTATTAACTCAATTTTAAATCCTCCTGCTGCCACTTCCACTGTTGCCCCTTCCACTGAGATCTGTGAAAAGTTTCTCAGATTCTTTATTGATAAGATTGACAATATCAAATCCCTTATTCCACCCTCAGATAATGACCCATCTGTTCCTATTTTATCACTCAGCTCTCTCAAACACTTCCAACTTGTGTCTCCCTTCCAGCTTTCTGAGGTGGTGTCTCACTTAAAACCTAGCACTTGCCACTTAGATGTCTTACCCTCTCGCCTTTTCAAGGAAGTCTTTACAGCCATATCTCCTAGTGTACTGGCTATAATTAATAACTCCTTGACATATGGAGAGGTCCCATCTAGTTTTAAGCAGGCGGTAGTGCAACCACTACTTAAAAAGCCTAATCTTGACACCAATGATCTTAAGAATTATAGGCCTATTTCCAAATTGCCTTTTATGTCTAAGATCCTGGAAAAAGTAGTCCTATCCCAGGTATCTCCATACTTAAACAAGTTTAGCATTTTTGATAAATTCCAATCTGGGTTTAGATCTTTACACAGCACTGAATCTGCCCTGATCAAAGTCCACAATGACATCCTTCTCTCTGTTGATTCTGGTTCCTGTGCCCTCCTAGTCCTCCTCGACCTTAGTGCTGCATTTGACACAATAGACCATTCCATTCTTGTAAAAAGATTGGAAGCTGAAGTTGGTCTACAGGGCACAGTACTGCAATGGTTTAAGTCTTATTTGAGCAATAGAACCTTTTCCGTCAGGTTGGATAATTATTCCTCTTCTTCTGCTCCAATCAAGTGTGGTGTCCCCCAAGGGTCCATTTTAGGTCCTCTTTTATTTTCACTGTATATGCTCCCACTTGGATCAATTTTTGAAAAATACAGTGTTCAATACCATTGCTATGCAGATGACACACAGTTTTACCTTCCAGTCACTCCTGGTGACTCTGGCTCTTTGGTAAACCTGTTTAACTGTCTTAATGACATCAAATGTTGGATGGCCATGAATTTCTTACAACTTAATGAAAAGAAAACTGAAGTGATCTTATTTGGGCCTCCTACTTCTGTATCTGACCTGAGTAATGCTCTTGGTCCCTTATCTTCAAATTTCAGTAGTGTAGTCAAAAACCTTGGAGTCTACCTGGATTCTTCACTCACATTCAGTAATCAAATAAGCAGTGTGGTGAAGGCCAGTTTTTTCCAATTGAGAACTATTGCAAAGTTAAAATCTTTCCTCTCTGCTAAAGACATGGAAACACTAATTCATTCATTCATCACTTCAAGATTAGACTATTGTAATGCACTTTATTTTGGCCTTCCCAACTCTTCTATTGCTAGATTACAAATGGTTCAAAATGCTGCTGCTATATTGCTTACTGGAACTAAGAAGCGTGATCACATCACTCCTGTGCTCTGTGAACTGCACTGGTTGCCAGTGAAATATACAATTGAGTTTAAATTGTTACTTTATGTTTTTAAAGCCTTACATCAATTAGCTCCAGAATACATCTGCAATTTACTTAGTCCTTACTGTACTTCTAGGCCACTCAGATCTTCCTCTAAACTTCTTCTTTCTGTTCCCTCCTCTCACCTTAGAACCAGAGGTGACAGAGCCTTCTCTGTTTCTGCTCCCCAGCTCTGGAATAGTCTCCCCTCCCACATTCGGTCCATTCATACCATTGATCTTTTTAAGTCTAAGTTAAAAACACATCTTTTTTCCCTAGCCTTTAATTCTCCCTAAACCCTTTTGTTATTATTTTTGTTTGTTTGTTTTATTTGGTCATTTGCATATTATTATTATTATTATTATTATTATTTTATTATTATTATTATCATTATTTTTAAAGCACTTTGGATCAACTATGTTGTATGAAATGTGCTATATAAATAAAAGTGACTTGACTTGACTTGACTTGACTTCTATGGAATTCTATTAATACATTTAAGTCTAGACTTAAAACCTTCCTCTTTGACATTTCCTATAATTAGGAGTGGGCCATGGCATATCACCACTCCCCTTGGGCTTTCCAGGGAGGGCTACCTTTGTACAGGACACAATTCAATTAATCTATAATTCAATATTTCAAGACAAAACAATTTAACAATATTTTCACACGGAGATATATTTACACACACACACACACACACAAAAAAAAAACTTGCCTGAAGTAAATTTAGTCTTTATTAACGGGAATGTTAGCCAATCATCCCTAGGTGACATTTTTTCTTTTAATGCTCTTTCTGTATTAGTTGCACTCATTTTATATGGCCATCGTAGAGTTTTTTTCATTTCTGTCTATCCACTTCTCGGGGACAACACCCTCCTCCTCTTGGGCCTTCTCCCTCCAAACTGCCCGTGTGTACATCACCTGAGAAATACAGCATATATGCCCTGAAGGTACAACACCCTCCTCCTCTTGGGCCTTCTCCCTCCAAACTGACCGTGTGTACATCACCTGAGAAATACAGCATATATGCCCTGAAGGGACAACACCCTCCTCCTCTTGGGCCTTCTCCCTCCAAACTGCCCGTGTGTACATCACCTGAGAAATACAGCATATATGCCCTGAAGGGACAACACCCTCCTCCTCTTGGGCCTTCTCCCTCCAAACTGCCCGTGTGTACATCATCAACACCCTCCTCCTCTTGGGCCTTCTCCCTCCAAACTGCCCGTGTGTACATCACCTGAAAAATACAGCATATACATGTTAATTGAAGTTTTTAACATTATCATTTAGGACATGCATTGAATAAACCAGCGGTTGTACATGTTTTGATTTCAATGTCCTGGGTGACCTGACTAAGACGAGACAAACATAAAATACAAACTCAGACGCCACAAACACAGACACACAGAGGCCAATCTAACAACTGCAACTTCTAATTACAATCACAAATTACACAACACAGACAGCACAATATCTAATTCTGTGTCACAGATGCAAACCAATACTTTTAAGTCCACTGAAACAATTCAAATGACAACTAAGTTGTGGCATGCTGCACAATGTACCCAGGATCCATACAGGGTTAGTTGTTTTGTTTTTTTTAATCCCTAGAGCAGGACTTGTTCTGACCCCCGGTGTCCTTTCAACAGAGTTGATCATGACCTCAGTACATCCCAGTTTCCTCAAGCGAGAACGGTAGAGAGCCAGTTTATTCTTCCAGCTACCTTTCCACCCAGCATATCCAGTGCAAGGTATCTTAAGCCAGGCAAGGGAGCCTTCCCAACTATGCTAAACACCATACCTGATATTTCTTCCCAACTATGCTAAACACCATACCTGACTATTTCTTCCCAACTATGCTAAACACCATACCTGATATTTCTTCCCAACTATGCTTAACACCATACCTGACTATTTCTTCCCAACTATGCTTAACTGCCTGTCAGTGGCATAAACACCATACCGGACTATTTCTTGCATTAGTCCATGGAGAATGTCAGATTTCAGTGTCGGATCTGTATCTACACTAAGCAAAGTACCTTTCTCACGGTAAGCTGCATTGGCCTTTTGAAGTTTTAACTCTGCATCAAAAGTAAACATTGGACATTGGAAGGTGAGAGGCCAAAGTGACCTGGACCCAGATGGCTCAGACTCTGGTGAAGAGATGATGTCTGTGCTAACGGATGGGCATGGAGATCCTTGAAGATCAGGAGTGGTGGAGGGAGCAGCAGTTGAGATGGAGGGGCTATTAGCATTCATGAGGGTTAAGACATCTGGAATTACTCTAATGGTCCCTCTATCCTGTAGTTCGTCCATGGAAGTAAGATTCATAAAGTCATTGCCAAAGAGTGAGTCCATGAACTGCAGTCTCAAATTTGAAGTTAAGCCACACTGTCTCTGTACTTCACACCAGATCATCATAAGCTGTAGGTAGTCCACTTGGGAATGTCAGTCGTTGGCACGTATTGTCTGCCAGAATTACTTTCAGTATGACTGGGGGATTCATGATCAGTCTGTAGAGGATGAAAAAAACAAAACAATATTGTTAAATAACTCCTTTTTAAACATCAATGTGATGAAGACTAAGGAGATGATTATTGATTTTAGGAAACAGCGCCCCCCTCTCCTTCCTGCAGTTATTAATGGCCAGCCGGTTGAAGTTGTTGAGAAATACAAGTATCTGGGGATTACAGTCGACAACAAATTGAGTTTTGAGTCTCACACTGATGCTGTTTGCGCTAAAGCCCATCAGCGCATGCACTTCCTTAGAAAGTTGAGGAACTTTGAGATTGACTCTACTTTCATGAAAATGTTTTATTCTTGTTTTATTGAGTCTGTTTTGACCTTTTCTTTTATTTGTTGGTTTGGGTCAGTTTCAATTAAAAACAGAAATAGACTAGAGAGCATTGTAAAGGTGTCTGGTAACATTGCAGGAACAAGCTTTCCTGATCTCCAACAAATCTTTAAAGCCAGGGCCCGGTTGCACAAAGCACCTTAAGTTAAGATTTTCCCTTAAATTTAAGGGTTTTTCCTTATCTTGGTTAAAAATTCCTTAAACTGTTGCACAAAGCACCTTAGCAAACAAATTAAGGGAAGAAATCTAAGGGACCCTCAACTTTCCCTTAACTTTGTATTAGGCTGAGTTATCAATAAATAAAGGAAAATAAAATAGTTTCTACCAGCTTTCTTCTTAACACAGTCCTTCTCTTACATTTCGACTACTATTCTGGCCTACTCTTATCACATCAAACGGGTTTTTTGTGTAGTTTACATTGTAGCAAAAAAGCCAACGCATTCTGGCACAGATCGCTTAGCAAGACTGCTGCTGACATACTGCATTGGTGCACTTACATCAGACAAGAGGTAATATTTATCCAAGTAGCGAACTTTTCTCAGTACACACAAGGCTACTAAATGAAATGGGATTACTTCAGGAAGTATTATTAAGGTAAGAAGTTCAGAAAGTTTTTATGTGTTTGATTGCGGTTGCTGACGAGCTAACGTCAGTGTGTTGTGGTTATTGTGCCGGTTGTATGCTATGGTTGTAGGCTACTTTTCGCTAACAGTAGCCATACACTGCATCGTCAAAACTGTCCACGATAGTAACGTCATGTGCGCATATTTAGCTGTTGCGATCAGACAGAGTACAGTACTGTTCACTACCCCAGTTGTAAATAATATTTACACAAAGGTTTGATATTAATAATTTGCTAGTCACGTAGTAGGCTCTGGCTGCAGCTAACTAACTAACTAGCAGACAAACCATCTCCGTGGAGACTGAAGAACGCTTCTGCTGTAAAGTCTTTTTCAATGCTGCAAATCCCTTAGTGTTTCCCCTTAACTAAGTATTCCCCTTAAGTGATTCTGTGCAACTCCCTTATGGAAATCCCTTAGGTAAGGGGAAATAAGCCCTTAAGGTTCATACTTAAGGTAACAAACTTAAGGTGTTTTGTGCAACCGGGCCCAGGACCTTAAGGAAAGCCTCTTCCATAGCAGCAGACTCCAGCCATCCATTGTCTTGTGAGTTCAGACTTCTCCCCTCAGGGCGTAGGTACACAATGCCAAGAAGTAGGACTAACAGATATAAAAAATCCTTTGTCCCTTTTGCTGTCTCCCTCCTAAACCAGTCATGACCCAACCTTAGTGAGCCAGTATTGTATTATTTTATTTTTATTTATATTTTCTGCATTTTGTGTGTTATACTGTATGTCTGTACTTGTCATCTTGAATGTGGCATGCTTGTATTTGTTGTTACACTGCTGGTCTGTGCAACCAATTGCCCCCTGGGGGACATTAAAGATTACCTTACCTTACCTTAGGTATATGAAGGAACATTGGAGTTGAATCTACAACCTGTTGGTTGATTGGACTATGGGCTAATGCATTTGAACTTGGTAACTTGGTGGTTTTCTGCTGTTCAGACCACCTGAAATCAATTCTAGATACAATCTGGATATGCAACAAATCGGATTTGGGATGCCAATCTGAACGAGGCCTTTGACTGTCCAAGTTAGGCCTACTACAGTCTTGTGTTTGTATTAGGCTTGACGTAGGCCTACTGCTTAACCTAGGACCTACACTCATGCCTACAGTAGCCTACACACGCTTGTATGTGTCTGCTCTGCTGCTCCAAAGCCTGAGGAGCCGATGTCAGTGAAAACAAATATTTTACCGACGCAATCGTTTACGTTCACTGCCATGTTCGCATATTTAGGTTGTTAATTAGCTACAGGATTAATGTTGTCACTTAGAAATCCCTTCTCTTGAATTGAATACCCCGCGAATAGGCTAATATCAGTTTCAAAATTGCAGAGCGAGTGAGAGAGGTGAAACAGGTCGGAGCGCAACTGAGAGTCTGTATAAATACACATAATGCCCTTGGGACTGATATGGCGTCGATTTGGCGGAATCGCCTCGTATTACATTATGGGGTTTTAAGCCACATTAAGTAGAGTGCATGAAAATGCACTCTATTGTTATTCGGAGACTACTTCTTCCAATTTTTATTCTGCCAAATCTTTTTAGATTATGCTTTATCGTCTCTTGGGCAGAGAAATTCAGAGTGGACATGAGCAAGTGTGATTCACAGTTAACAACAGATCACCACAACAGACAGACTTAACAGACTTAAGGACCACAAAGACACAAACAAACACATAAACAGGGTGACAGACAACAACAGACAAGTTAGTGTTACACTCAACGTTCCAGTTTTTAGGCCCCGAGTCATCCCAGGAATAATACAAACTTAGATATTGCACATACTCTGACCTACAGCTATAGCACAGAAAGTACTAAAATAAAATAGGAAAGATAAAAAAGTATAGTGCATGAATTATCTACCTCTGACTGGCATCAGCATCAGAGTCCTGTGTCAGTAAACTAAGGATGATTGTATCATCTGAAAGTTTGATTATGTTCTGCAATTAATGCAGCTCAAACCGCTTAAAACTATGACTTATAAACTATTACAAATTTTGCCATAGACTTAACATTGGGCTGTCTAGAGTGAGCTACCAGTGGGTGTTGTCATTTGGGCCATGGCCAATCATCTTTAATCTCCAATTCCACATGCACATTTTCACCAGGCGATAACCAATCAGATGGCCAGTGGTCAGATGGTCTGGCCAGCTGCTGCTCCATCTTAATGATCGTTTACTGATTGTCCTCTTGTACCTGGTGGTCAACTCAGGTGCAATGAATTAACTCCAATTAACTTCAGCCTCCAAGCATACAGTTTGGTGGTCAACTCAGGTGCAATGAATTAACTCCAATTAACTTCAGCCTCCAAGCATACAGTTTGGTGGTCAACTCAGGTGCAATTAATTAACTCCAATTAACTTCAGCCTCCAAGCATGCAGTTTGGTTCCCTTAAAACTATTGAGGTTTTTTTTGTATTTTTAGGTAGCCATTCCAGCTGCTGATAGTTAAGTGATTGTACTTTTGTGCCTGGTGGTCAACTCAGGTGAAACTAATCAACTCCTTCAGCTTCCAAGCAAGCGATTTGGCTTCCTTAAAACTAAAGATCTAGAGCTCTTTTTACTTTAAAGTAGCAAAGTTAACTTCCAGTTTTCATCAACTATGAGTCCCCTCAACTATCAACACCAACTGTCCAGTCAGCAACTGTTTCAAAATAAAAGTCCTCACTACAGTAATTGACTGATAACTGATCATTTAAATGATTTTTAATTAATTAAACTACTCAACTATCTAACCGTTCAACCATTGGAACTATCAGCTGACATCAACTTTGCCAACTGTTTTTTCTGTCCAAAACTGTTTCAAAATATAAGTCCTCATTAGAATAACTGATGTTAAATGATATGTCTATTTATACTACTCAACTATTTAACTGTTCAAGCATTCCAACTGTCAGCATTAGCATTTTAGTTTTTTGATGCTATTCAACTCAGCTATGTCTTGTGATTATCATGCAAGCATTATTAGTATGCTAGCCAGCATGGTTAGCATGTTAATTAACACTTTTTGTTTTTTTGATGCTATTCAACTCAGCTAAGTCTGGTGATCATCATGCTAGCATTTCTAACATGCTAGCTAGCTTAGTTAACATGCTAATTAACATTTTTGTCTTTTAATGCTATTTAACCTAGTCTTGTCGTTAGTATGTTAGCTAACGCAGTTAGCATGATAATCAACATATAGGTGCGTCATTTCACCACTTTTATACACACTGTACACGAATGATTGCCAAGCATCCTCCTCAGCTCACACCTTTTTTAAGGGGGTCAGCTCTATGTTCCCACAACTCTTGGAAAATAGGCAAGGCAATTCCCAGATGGGCAGCGAACGATGCATCGCCGGCTCACGTGATCAACAACCCATAGGCGAAGAAGAAGAACTGGGCTAATTTAAGAGAGGAAAGCTAGATTTAGACCTAACATACTTCCTTTACTTTTAGTAAAAAAAATAAAATAAAATAAAAATAAAAAATTCACAAATGCCTACCTTTCCTAAATAACGTCAATTACCTAATGTTTAGACTACTCTAGGCTACTTTGTTAGAATTTTATTTTAAGAAAAAAAATGTTTTTTTTTTCCCTCAACAAACAACTTTTCTTGAACACAACTGAAATCGGAATAAGACAGAACATGAACACATAAAACATAAAGCATTAACCTACAACAACATTCGTTTAACACAGACCATGGCACGAAAGCCATGGTCCAAAAAACACAAAAACAACTGGAACTACACAACAGCAAAAAAAAAATTAAGAACAATTATTTCTCGCACTCTCTCTTTTATTTAAGAAAACAAACATTTCCAATTTGGCAGTTCACCTGGCTGCTGAAAAAAAAACGTTTTCATGGCCTCATCGTTCTCCCAATCATCCACAGGTGCTGTGTCTGCACTCTTGGTGACCACTGGAGCTTCTGCAATGCCGGGGGACGGAGAGGGTTGTGTTGGAGCTTCTGCAATGCCGGGGACGGAGAGGGTTGTGTTGGAGCTTCAGCAATGCCGGGGGAAGGAGAGGGTTGTGTTGGAGCTTCTGCAATGCCGGGGGATGGAGAGGGTTGTGTCGGGGCTGGATGTTCAACGGCGGTGGGTGGTGAGCGCACAGGTGCGCTCTCGCTGACCACTGGAGCTGATGGTGTAGCCGGTTCGGGGTGACCAATCGCGACGACGAGCCTGTCACAACTCACTCGAAGACGGGTTTTGACTGCCTCCATGATGTGGTCCACGATCGACCGACCCTTGTGTGCCCACAGCCGCCAGTCCATTGTTGCGGACATAGGCGGAGACAGCAGCGTTGGTGACAGTGGCCGACGTCTCCTCCCCGTCGTCTCCGTCGATGATGACAATTCCGGAGTAGCTCACCATGAATGATTCAACTTGCTGTAGAATTCCACATCCCAAGCAGCGGTGCGTCGCAGCTCGCGGAGGCAGATTCTCCTGCTCTTTGTGGCATCTCCGGCACCGCTGTTTGGCCAAAATCTGTACACCGGTCACCGTCCCACAGACGGTGTCTTGGTTTGACCCCGACACAGGCTGGAAAGACTGCAACACCGCCACCTCGGCGATGGACTGGATTTTCATGGCCGGAGTCGAGGTCAGGACGGTTCGGCTGCCCTCTTTTCTCGTTGACAGCGCGGAGAAACGATACGACCCTCCTTCTGCCACTTCCAGGATCTGGTCGCTCCACAGAGTCACACAGGTCTGGGCCGTCGTGTTGCATAGGGTTATAACCCTAACCCTATAGGGTAACCGTAACCCTATAGGGTAACCCTAACCCTAACCTCGTAGGCCGGAAGCTCTGCGGGAACGCCGTAGAGGGGGACAACTTTGGCCTCCATTGATTGCATAACTCTGACGTCCAATTGTCCCACCTGTGTAAAACAAAAAGGGCAGGACGTGGATCGTCAAGGTTTATTTCTTAAGTGAGTGAATTTTATTTAAGTGAGTGAAGTTCATTCCTTATTCACCCCTCAGCTGAATTTACGTTACAGGAATTTTAAGTTTGACTTAAGAGTGGGAACCCTGACCAGTCATCATAGGCATATGACAAATAAAGTTCCTTTATTCATTAGAGTTTAATTTCTACTTAACTCTGTATTTCCAATATTACAAACTTATTTCACTAAAAAGGGTCTCACATTTTCCTCCCCCCAAGGTCATTCCCTGGATTCTTTAAAAGAAAATCGCCTGAGAAACAAGGAGAGAAGAAAAAAAAGCCATGGAAAATATCCAACATGGCTTTTTTCCTTTTAAATGATAAAGCTGAAACTACCCAAGATGAACTGGAGCTCTTACTGTACGTTCACATCAACAGCTACTAAAGCTACAAAACCGCTTTTGTAGCTCAAAAAAGCAGCTGCTAAATTTTCTGTGTTTGCCCAAATCGCTCTATCGCTCATGATGTGCCTGTTGTCATTCCCATTAACATCACAGCGTTTAGATTTTACAGCTGAAACGCGTCATAGCTTATTTGCATAAAGTTGACCGTTTTTTTTTTAGCTTTTTTTAAGTCGCTCAAATCGCCGAACTTTTACAGCTGGTAGCTTTTGTCGCTCTTATCGCTTTTGTCGCTCTTGCCCATAGAAAGTGAATGGCTTCCAGTGATTTTACAGCTTTAGTAGCTCTTGGTGTGAACGTACAGTTACAGGCAGGGCTGGGGAAGAGGACACTCTCAATAACAGCAGATTTAGACCATAACATTGATTGATAAGCATAGGTAACCACAGCCTGAGAGTCAGTTTTTTGTACATCAAGTTGGTTTTATTGTCAATTTCTTTGCATGCACTGGTCATATAAAGAATTGAAGTTACGTTTCTTACTTCCCATGCAGACATAGACACACTTGGGTATAGACATAAACAGTTTCACATACATTACCCATGCAATACACATACAGACATTTCAAAGTGCAAGGCATATAGAAAAACTTATATTAAAAAGAGGTATTTGTTGTGCATTTTCACAAATGTCCTAGTGTCCAACATTTGGGTTGGTACTAGTATTTTCAGGGCAGTCATTCAAGTATACAGGCATGATGAGCAGCAGTAACATATGTGTGTGCAGGTAGAAGTGCAGTGTGTGTGTGTGTGCGTGCGTGTGTGTGTGCGAGCGTCCCTGCGTGGGGACCTGTACCTCTTTCCAGAGGGCAGGAGGCTGAACAGTTTGTGTGCAGGGTGATCATCAGTGCTTTGCGGGTGAGGCGGGTGGTGTAAATGTCCTGCAGGGAGGGGAGTGGTGCTCCAGTGATCTTCTTCGCTGTATTCACCACGCGCTGGAGCGTCTTCCTGTTTTGCTCCGTGCAGCTTCCTCCCCACACTGTGATGCAGCTGGACAAGATGCTCTCGATGGTTCCTCTGTAGAATGTTGTCGTGATGGAGGGGGTAGCATTTGCCTTCTTCAGTTTGCGCTGTTGGGCCTTCTTCACCAGTGATGTTGTATTGGTGGTCCAGGAGAGGTCGTCACTGATGTGAACTCCAAGAATTTTGTGCTACTCACTCTCTCCATGGCATCACCATCGATAGTCAGTTTTTTTCGGCCCCTCTGAAAGTTGACAACAACCACAGGTTGATTGTACTAGCAATGTGTTCTTAGCTATCACAAACAGAACCAAAACTCCTCTTACCTTTAGCTTTTCTGTAAAGTCTTCATTACTAGTTCATACATAATAACCCAACAAGCAGTGTACAGTGTATTCCACTGGAAAATAATCCGTGTAGTGGCAGTTTTAACCCTAGATAGGCTATTAAGCTATGCTATTTGACTGAGCATTGGAATAATGCGAGTTTTGCTTGTTTTAACGATAATCTGTGTTTCCTAGTGAAGGGGTTATGACCTGTGGTGCAGCCAATTAAATTTAACCCCTGGTTAAAATAGAAATTAAGATAACTGGGTCGTTGTTTTACATTGGAGTAATGCTTGTTTGTGTGTGCCCTTTTCAACTTTTCTATGCTCAAATAAAATGTATTGAAGTTATGAAATTGTCATTTACTCATCTCAGTTAAATTGCTCACGGAGAGCACCACAGATAGTCCATGGACTTCTCTTCTTGGTAATGTCAGCCTGTGATCTTTGATACATTGTAGTAACGTAAACACACGCGCTTCGTGCCTCTGTCTTTGAAGTGAGAGCTAACTCACGTACATTAGACCCCATTAGACCAACGGCAGAAAAAATGTCTAACAGCAATAGAGGACTCACTTGGAGTAGCGAGGAAGTACAATGCCTAATCGATATCTGGGCAGAAGAAAATATTTCCTCGATGTTGGAAAACACCCACAAAAATGCTCTTGTCTTTAAAGTATTTAGTGACCGTCTGAAGGAGAATGGTTTCAGTCGTACCGTGGAGCAGTGCCAGGCGAAAGTTAAAAAACTGAGGCACTTCTACATAAAAACTAGGGATAGCCTCAATCGCAGTGGAAGTTCTGGGGAGGAGAGGGAAAGGTTCCCCTGGTATGAAGATTTGGACAAGATACTGGGTTACCAAACCTGTTGTTAATCCTGTCGACATGGTGGAGGATGACGGTCTAATCAACGTTGATGAGGTGTCCGACGGAGATGGTGAGTAATGAGTGTATATAAAGCTTATGTCCAGTCCATCAATTCATCAGGCCATCGTAGTTAAAGATTAAATGCGATATTAAAACTAAACACTTGTGTAAAAAGGGCCTACACATCTCATTAATAGAAGGTAATAGGCTGACATTGTGAAGAATGGAAATACGATGGTGCAGATCAGGTCAGTAAGTGTAACGCCAGTGAACAGACCACCTGCAACCTAAACACTATTTTCCCGGGTGATGAATCAATACAATTTTAAGAAGAGATCAGGTCTAAGGGGAATGTCCAACATTATTAGTCTAACAGAGGCCTTTCTAACTAACAAGACATGTCTATAAAACAAACATTTTCTTTTCTCATTTCAACTTTTCAAAGACTGACTCAGTGACCACAACCTTGCCATTGAAAGGGGCCGACGTAAAAGTCTTGGTTGCCAAGAGAGCAAAGGGTTTGTGGTCACTGCATGACAGGTGAGGTCGAGACAGAGGTGCACTTTCTACTTCACTGCGAGAAATATAAAGACATTCGGCATATTTATTTTGAAAAATTTACAACCCTAATTCCTGGATTCCAAAATTTAAGTGAACAAGAAGTACTCTCTGTCTTACTTGGACAGCAGGGTCAGACAGCAGCTCTTGCTGCAAGACTCATCTATGAGTGCCACAAGACAAGGGACAGTGGCTAGGTACCACTTAAACAATGTATGCACACCACACAAACTCTCATATTCAAAGACATGCACGTTCATGCCCCACATACATGCATGTGCGAGAGATACAACTCTGTCTCACATGCATGTACACACACACACACACACACACACTCTCCCACACACACACACACACACGTACACACACACACACACGTACACACACACACACACACACACACACACACACACACACACACATACACAAACACATTCAGTGTCTTATTTGACAACCTAGAATGTATATGTTTTTTTTTTATTCATTGTACTACCTTGCATGTAAACTTTACATGTTCTGCTTTGGCAATGCAAAAATATTTGTCATGCCAATAAAGCTTGTTTGAATTGAATTGAATTGAATTGAATTGACTGCTTCAAAAACAGCAGGGTTAACCTGTACATGTCTACTGTTTATTTTCTCTGGAGGAGCGATTAATGTCATGACGTTGTCCCATGTGTACCAAATCTTGTCTTCAATCATTGGCCAGAAATATCTGTTTCGCCCGACACTGCACATAACTTTGACCTCGACCGCACCTGATAACAAATAAATAATATTAGGCTTCCTATCTGAGACATACATTAGAAATGTTATTAGAAATGTTTTCCATTAACATATTCTCAACTTCATCCACATCCTGAATTATACCTGGATAAGGATCATTTTCATAGATGACCTCCCAACTAGATCTTCTGTGATTTCGTCCAATGGGCAGAGTAGGCCATGTCCAGAGGGGCCCTCTTGGATTTGTGGCTCTGTGGAGGTTACTGACTGTGGTCCCATATCAACTGCTCTGTGGAGGTTACTGACTGTGGTCCCATATCAACTGCTCTGTGGAGGTTACTGACTGTGGTCCCATATCAACTGCCTTTGGCTGGAAACATCCACAGACACCTCCTCTTTCACAGAAGCAACTCTTGTGCAGTGCATATTAGCATATTAGTAAAGTAAAGTAGTGCATATTAGCACTGCCAATTCTCAGCGTAGTCTACATGGAGAATGACTTCATCATCTCTGAGGGTTCTATGCAGTGCATATTGCAGCTGCCACATTCTCAGCGTAGTCTAGCATGGAGAATGACTTCAGTCATCTAACTGAGTGGTTCTATGCAGTAGCTTGCAGCTAGTAGTAGGCTAGTAGTAGTAGTAGTAGTAGTAGTAGTAGTAGTAGTAGGCTAGTAGTAGTAGTAGTAGTAGTAGTAGTAGGCTAGTAGTAGTAGTAGTAGTAGTAGTAGTAGTAGTAGAGGTAGTAGTAGAGGTAGTAGTAGTAGTAGCAGCAGCAGTAGTATTAGTAGTAGTAGCAGCAGTAGTAGTAGTAGTAGCAGTAGTTGTAGTAGTAGTAGTAGTAGTAGTAGTAGTAGTAGTAGTAGTAGACGTAGCAGTAGAGTAGTAGTAGTAGTAGCAGTAGTAGTAGTGGTAGTAGAAGTAGCAGTAGTAGTAGTAGCAGTAGAGGTAGTAGTAGTAGTAGTAGTAGTAGTAGTAGTAGTAGGCTAGTAGTAGTAGTAGAGGCTAGTAGTAGTAGTAGCAGTAGCAGTAGTAATAGTAGCTAGTAGTAGCAGTAGAGGTAGTAGTAGCTAGTAGCAGTAGCAGTAGTAGTAGTAGTAGTAGTAGTAGTAGTAGTAGTAGTAGTAGTAGTAGTAGTAGTAGTAGTAGTAGTAGATTTTTATTATCTTGTGTAATACACCAAAATGGTGCCCAGCCCTCATGGGCTTATAAGACACAAACATAATTTTTTAAGACACAAACATAATTTAAGATGCGTACAGAGAAAAGCATCTTAAGTCAAACATGAAGTTTTCTCTTTCGCAAGAGCCAAGCATTCTGCACATATTGTGCTAACTGAAATACATGACGCTCAAACAAATACCATAATTTTTCATCATCATCTTTGGAAAATAAATCTGGACAAACATCACTGACCTTAACAAACAATCTTGCCCTTAAATTGTCATATATACATACTGATGCTGAATGTTGAAGAGCTGCTTGCACACTCTGTCTTTCAGGTCTGTTTGCTGTGCGTTGCCTTCACACATTTGGTTTACAGTTTTTGTCACCATTATTTTCTTTTTCTCCTTCCACGTCTTTTTCATATTCTTCCTTCTTTGTGACCCATTGGTACCACCAAGTATTCCCTGTTTCCGATGGATACTGTATTTCTCACTTCTTAGGGACTTTTCTTGCATTCCATGCACTCTCTGTACATGTAGACCTTACTGTCTGCATTGCAGCACAACTCTGCAGCCAGTTACCTCACTCACGTCAGATCATGCGCTACGTAACTTTCGTAAGGCACTTCCGCGCAACGATCTGATGTTGAAGCCCATCAGAGAGATTTCAAGCCATTATTCTCTAACCGGACCAATCAGGGAAGCTAGCTGCTGTAGAGGGTGTGACGTAGCGAATAAGCAACTGTTTTGAATCCAACCAATCCATCAAACGTAACCAGCGTCATCGGTTGGTTTCGATGTGGTTGGCTGCAGTGTACGTCAATTAAATTGATGGACAAGCCGTTTGCCCAGTTAGATTCAAGGATTTCTGGCTCCTGAAATATCTCGTCTATCGCTGAATATCAGATTAACGCGCGTAGCGCTTCATCTGACGTGAGTGAGGTAAGCAGCCAGTGCATTAATACTGAGATTAAGACTGATAACTGATTATACCAAGCTGCTTCAATTTGCTTGCCCTCATCTGGGCATTCTCGTGCACCTTGCAGAGGCATGTCTCTCTGTCAGTAATTTTGGGAGTGAGAATCCAAAATGGCTTCACACGGCAAAAAAGGGAGTAAGACCGCTTCAAATGAGGCATCAACATCATCAATTTCTGATGCAAATTAACTAAGCTATCAGAGAGGAACCGCTTTTGTTTTTTTGTTTTAAAACGTGTTATTGTGTACTTCTTTCCTGCAGACACACGGCTATTGTCATCTCGACTGAGAAAGGTCTTCACAATGTCCACAGTCTTGTGAGGATATTTTCTCTGGTAACTGAACTGATGACCGGGATTCTTTTCAATTTTGTTCAAAACTGAGGGAGAAATGCCAACATGTTTTTTCATCATAGAGCCAAGCCTGTATTTTTTGAGAAATCTGGACGTAAGCACTCCTCTGAGAGCATGCTTCTGTTGGGAGCGTGTCTATGTTCCCGCAGCTCTATGTTCCCAGAGCCCTATATTCTCACATTTTTTTTCTTTCTTTCTTCAAAGTCAGGTACTATAGTTCCACATTTCTACCCCTGTCTGGTAGACCCCCTATGTAAGTTCAAGCAAGATTCAATCTTCGGTATTATTTGCCCTCAATGGTGCCTTCTAGGTAGTGGGGTTTAGTTTTGCATCCACATTCCACGACGATTTGATATTCATCCACCTCAGCGATAATTTTTAAAATCGACCTCAGCAATCATTTTTGGAATCAGTTTCAGAATCCTCCATTCTAATGTGAACGGAAGGGCTAATTGGATAAATATTACCTGTGTTGGTGTAAACATGCCCTTATCGGAACATATTGCTGTGGGAACATAGGGCCCAATTTCCCAAATTTCCTAAGAAATACGGGAACATAGGGTTGTGGGAACATAGGGCCTAATTTCCAAAAATTCTGTCAAAAATAAACATTCCTAACAAATGTGGAAACATAGGGTTGTGGGAACATAGAGCTGACCCCCTTCTGTTTATAGCTCATCGATTTGTATTTTTTCTTCATTTGGTGCATCTAGGTTTCTTACATGTGAAGGAAGTCCAAGTCTTTGATCTGGGAGAGCTTTTTGACTGTTTTGATTTCAACATCCTCTTTAACCTCTGACAGCGCTTTCTTTTCTTTTTTCTTTCTTCTTTCCTCTGTAATTCTTTAACTTGCTGTTCTAACTTCTTTATCTGTCATTCTATTCTATTCTATCTTTCTGTATTTAGTCATTCTATTCTATTTGCTTTCTTCCTCACTCTGCCTTCATGTACAGGCACTTGTGGTGAATGGTCATGTTAAGCTTGCTTCTACCTTAAACATTTCTTTGGGCTTTTATAGGTATTTGCTTACATTAATTTATTATCAAACAATTTCCTGCATTCAAGCTTTTTAAATGAGTTTTTAGGCTCTGGGACAGCAACTTACACAAATTCGGTAGAATCGCCCATATAAAGCTTATGTCCAGTCCATCAGGCCATCGTAGTTAACGATTAAAT
>JAODXP020004757.1:0-10000 GCA_027497455.2 Sardinella longiceps | reverse complement strand
CTGTTACTACTAGTGGTGGTGATACTTCAACAGCTAGTACAGAGGGTGAGGGATTGCAAGAGAGCCAAGAGATGGAAAGACTGAGATCTAATCGTGAGGCTAGACTGTTGAGGGAGGAGATGGAGAGAGATCTTCAGGTTCGCAAGCTTGAGCATGAAATAACGTTAAAGAGAATGGAACAAGAAGAACGTGAACGAGAACGTCAGTATCAGCTTGCTCGAGACAGAGAGCAGCGTGAATTTACTCTTAGGAAACTTGAGCTTGAATCAGCTGGCAAGCAATCAGTATCCCCATCCCCTGTGTTGCCTCCAGTGGCCTCAGAGAGCAGTCCGTCCTCCCCTCTTGAGCCAGTGTTTGATATCACCCGAAATATACGCCTAGTACCACCCTTTGTAGAGAAAGACATAGAGAAATATTTCCATCATTTCGAGAGAGTGGCCACCACTTTAAAGTGGCCTAAAGAGTTTTGGCCATTGTTATTGCAGTGCGTGCTCATTGGTAAAGCACGAGATGTGTTTTCTGCGCTGAGTTTGGAACAAAGTAGTCAGTACGACCTGGTTAAGAGCACCATTTTGAATGCTTACTCCTTAGTCCCTGAGGCTTATCGCCAACGGTTCAGGAACCGTCGGAAGGCTACTCAGGAGACGTACATAGAGTTTGCTAGAGAGAAAGAACGGGCATTTGAGCGCTGGTGTGGCTCTGAGAGCATTGAGACTATTGAGGATCTTAAACAGCTCATTCTCATTGAAGAACTTCTAAATTGTCTCCCTGTAAATGTAGCCACTTTTCTGCATGAGCGTAAAGCCACTACATTGGATGAGGCAGCAATTTTGGCTGACGAGTATGTGCTTACTCATAACATTGCCCTTAGTTCTAGATGGGGTAACAGGTACACTAAGAGGGACCAGGGTTGGAGGAGGAATGAGCGGAGACGAAAGTCTTCAGAGTCTAGTTCCGGCCATTCATCTCCACAAGGTAGCCCTAGCCGTGCTCCACCTACTAAGAGGGATATCACATGCTTTTATTGCCGAAAACAAGGCCATAAAGTGTCTGAGTGTTTCATTCTTAAGAATAAGGAAAAAGCTGAAGTGGTGGGGTTGGTTATGTCTTTTTCTGGGAAAGCCCAAAATGTACCGTCCAACTATCCTGCTGCATTTGCTCCTTTTATCATGGAGGGAAAAGTATCCCTGCCTGGTCCAGGTGGTTCTGAAGCTGCCGTTAGCATTCTCCGAGACACCGGCTCTACCCAGTCTCTTTTGTTGGCTAATGTTCTTCCCGTTTCAGACAAGACGGCGACCGGCCAGAGTGTTTGTGTCCGTGGGTTTGGAGGTTCATCTGTTCATGTGCCGCTCCATCAAGTTAACTTGTCCTCCCATGTAGTCACTGGTAAGGTTGTCGTGGGCGTGTGCCCTTCCCTTACAGTACCGGGAGTTTCTCTCATTCTCGGGAATGATCTAGCGTCGGGTAAGGTTTTTGGAAGTGAGAATGTGTTACCACCTGCCGGAGTGTTGGAGGTGAAACCTTCATTTGTTAATCCAGTTTGCACTGTTACGAAACAGGTTGTCGATCTTAACTTTGTTCCATCAGAAACCTCTCAGAATGACTGCTCGGATCGGTGTGGCCCTTTGGATTTGCCTGTTGGTCAGGTGAAGCGCGTGTCTGTTGCCGTTGAGGCAAATGTGTGTTCTGATGCTGGAAGTGTGGTATCAGTTGTGAAGCCTCTGGTGGTTGGTGAGAGCAACACCCAAGTGGAGTCTGAAGCTAGTCCACAAAAGTACTTTTCTTTATTTTTGTTTGTGTTATTTTTGTTGTTGACTGTTGTTTTTGTCTTTACAGTGCATGGTGCTGAGTTCGGGTTGGTACCGCCTAGCCGGTGTTCATGCTCTGTAGATGTTACCTGTATCCTGGGCAAGGCGCATTATTGTGCGGCATCCCTTGTCGCCTGTTGTGGTAGTCTGGTGATATGCCTAACCTGTTTAGGAATGGCGAAATCTTCCTCCGGTTCGCAGTTTACAAATATTGCCCCCGGATAAATTGTGCGATAACGGGATATTTTCTTTATTTGAGATGGTGTTGGTGAAACTTGCATTTTATTGTGCATAGCCTCTGTGTGTTTTCTCTTGTCCCTTCTGTTCTCTATTGTCTTAGGGCCCAAGACGGTGGAGGTGTAGTTGTGGATGTCGTTAGGACCACAGGAGGTCTTTGGAGTTTTTTTTTTGAAGATTTCCTAGTGGAAACCTTCTTTTATGGGGGAGGTGTTACGACCCCCTGTGCCGCCTTCAGGCCTGGCATGGCCAGTGCGCCAACTCTGCCAGCCTTGTCTCCCTAATTACTTAATTACACCTGAGTCAAGGGTGTGGCTTTAAAAGGGGTCCTTACTCCTTCTCTGCAGGTCACTTTTCGGTTGGGCACATTTGGTTTGTGTTGTAGACACTTTGTTTGACTTTCTCTCCCACAGGCACCTTTCCTCTTTCTTAACCTCTTCTTTAAGCTCTACATTACTGATTACTGACGCTTACATTCCATCCATGCACTCACATAACCTACATTCTATTTCTTACCCCTAGACATCTTTATTTTGACTGCAGTATTCTTATTTATTTTTGATTATTTTATAATAAATATAATTCGGTTAACCAAACCACGTTGTCTGCCTCCCTCTTTATGTTTCGGTTCTGAGCCAGCCATAACAATACCCAACACAGACTAGATTATATACCAATACAGACTAGATTATATACCCAACACAGACTAGATTATATTCCAATACAGACTCTTTATAGACCCAACACAGACTAGATTATACCCAACACAGACTAGATTATATACCCAACACAGACTAGATTATATACCCAACACAGACTCATTATAGACCCAACACAGACCAGATTATACCCAACACAGACTAGATTATATACCCAACACCGACTAGATTATATACCAATACAGACTCATTATATACCCAACACAGACTAGATTATATATCAACACAGACTCATTATATACCCAACACAGACTAGATTATATACCAATACAGACTCATTATATACCCAACACAGACTAGATTATATATCAACACAGACTCATTATATACCCAACACAGACTAGATTATATATCAATACAGACTCATTATATACCCAACACAGACTAGATTATATACCAATACAGACTCATTATAGACCCAACACAGACTAGATTATCAACACAGACTCATTATATACCCAACACAGACTAGATTATATATCAATACAGACTCATTATATACCCAACACAGACTAGAATATATATCAACACAGACCCCATACAGACCCTAGAATATATATCAACACCATGATCAACACAGACTCCATACAGACTAGAATATATATCAACACAGACTCAGACCCTAGAATATATATCAACACAGACTCCATACAGACCCTACACAGACTGAACAATATATATGAATATAGACTCAACAGAGGCAACACAGGGTGGGGCCAAATTCTCTGGTTCTTCTTTAGGTCCCAGTAATCTGTGATCCCAAAAAAGTTGTTGTGTGTGTGTGTGTGTGTGTGTGTGAAAAGCCGAATTGACTTCAAAATCCTTCTCATGACGTATAAGGCTCTTAATGGCTTAGTCCTGCATATATTACAGATTTGCTTGTTCCATACCATCCTGGAAGACCTCTGAGATCTCAAAATGCTGGTCTCTTTGAAAAAGTGACTATATCTCCTCCCTACATTCGCGAAGCGGACACTCTTAATACGTTTAAGTCTAGACTTAAAACCTTCCTCTTTGACATTTCCTATAATTAGGAGTGGGCCATGGCATATCACCACTCCTCTTGGGCTTTCCTGGGAGGGCTACCTCTGCGTTTTTTTCCAAGGCGGCCACTGACCACCCCCTCTGGGCTGGTGAGATGCCATGCACCATACCTTAGTTATGCTGCGATAGCCTAGTGCTGCCACCTTCTGCACACTTGCCATCCTGTACAACCCTCTTTCTCCTCTTTCCCTCCCTCTCCTCACTCTAGCTAGATTATATGACACACTTATATCATAAAGTGATATCCTCCTAGACTGGCCTAATACTTTTGTTTCTTTTGTTTCTCTTGCCTCTTCTGCCCCGACGCACTGGCTGAGTGTGAACCTCCCGTACCTCCCTGCCACCAACCCTACCCCACTACGAATGCCGACCAACCTCCCTGGAGACACATCAGGACCATCCTCCCTTTTCCCTGAGAGGCCCCATGATGGATCTGGCCTGACGGCCCCCTGATGACCACTACCTAGATGGCGACCTACACCCAATGAACTCTAATGCCACCCCAACTACTGACTCCATCCCCTGACCCTTCTACCCTATTGACTGTCACACAAACTATGTATATATTAACTCAGACTACATTCAGTACTCATGCTGTTCTGTGTAAACCATGGTCAATCTATGCATCAGACTACTGACTCTACGGAAACTTTCATGAGGCGTGGATCTGCCCAAGGTTTCCTCCTAAAAACGAATTAATAGTAAAGCTAAGGGAGTTTTTCCTTGCCCCTGTTACTCATGGATGCTTCCCGTACTGTCTGTAAAGCGCTGCGAGACAATGCACTGTATTTTAGATGATGATACCCATCCCCTTCACTCTGAATTTGAACTCCTCCCCTCAGGGAGGCGCTACAGATCACACATGGCAAGGAGAAACACATACAAACACTCATTTATACCAAACGCTATTTCCATGGTCAACAAACAATGGAAAAGCTACTAAGGTGTAGAGAGAACCAAGGGTCTGGAATTGGTGCCTGACTTGTAGATGAAGTGTATGCTGGGAGGGGATGGATGCAATGATTTGTGTTTGTGTTTTTGTTTTGAGCATTGGAATGAATGAGTATTTGTGTTTTTATTGTACAGTGAGACCAAAGGCAATTTTCATGCTGGCATGACAATAAAGACTATTCTATTCTGTTCTATTTGAGCGCTCTACAAATTAAATTGAATTGAATTGAATTGAATTGGAGACTGGTCTTCTGGTCTGTGTGCCAAACGCTGCCTTCTTATTGGCTACCCCACCATCACCACACAGCAACCTCCAGCCCCAGGGAAGGGCAGCTTCACCCTGGACATTTACATTTGCTCATTGCTTGAGCAGTGTGTGTGTGTGTGTGTGTGTGTGTGTGTGTGTGTGTGCAGGGGTGGACTGGCAATATGGCACACAGGGCAAATGCCCGGTGGGCCGACACACTAACATTCTCACTGTAACTGTAATCATAGGCTTATTTTCTAATGGTCTGACCAGTATGGTGGGCTTGTCTTGTTCGAAATGCCAGGGCCGATTTTTTGTCCCAGTCCGCCCTTGTGTGTGTGTGTGTGTGTGTGTGTGTGTGTGTGTGTGTGTGTGTGTGTGTGTGAGTGTGTGTGAGTGAGTGTATGTTATTTCTTGCACACACTCTTATGTCTGACATAAGCACACACACACACACATGCTCACACACTCTTATGTCTGACACAAACACACACGCGTGCTCACACACACACACACACATGCACACACACACACACACATGCTCACACACTCTTATGTCTGACACAAACACACACACATGCTCACACACTCTGATGTCTGACACAAACACACACACATGCTCACACACACACACACAAAACATGCACACACACTCTTATGTCTGACACAAACACACACACATGCTCACACACACACACACACAAACATGCACACACACTCTTATGTCTGACACAAACACACACACATGCTCACACACTCTGATGTCTGACACAAACACACACACATGCTCACACACACACACACACACAAAAACATGCACACACACTCTTATGTCTGACACAAACACACACACATGCACACACACTCTTATGTCTGACACAAACACACACGCGTGCTCACACACTCTGATGTCTGACACAAACACACACACATGGCTGCACACACACACACACACAGAAACATGCACACACTGACACTCTTATATCTGATACAAACACACACAATGCACACACTTACTCTTGATGTCTGACACAAACAAGCACACGACGTGCTCATCATACACACACACACACACACACAAAAACATGCACACACAATCTTATGTCTGACACAAACACACACACACATGCTCACACACTCTGATGTCTGACACAAACACACACGCGTGCTCACACACACACACACACACCACACAAACATGCTCACACAGCTCTTATGTCTGACACAGACTTGGGAGCACGACGACATGACTCGACACTTGACATAGCACTGCACCTCAGGCTTGGGACTTGACTAGACTTGAGCACACACACTTGACACTTGACTTGGACTCGAGAATGACTTATGAACATCACTGACACACACACACACACACAGCTACTGGGGTGTCTATTGTGGTGTTTTGAAATATTTGAAGTGTACACAGGTTTCTATGGAAACCAATTTCTTCACCTCTACAAGCCCTCACGCGTGCATGCGCGCGCGCGCGTGTGTGTGTGTGTGTGTGTGTGTGTGTGTGTGTGTGTGTGTGTGTGTGTGTGTGTGTGTGTGTGTCTGCCCCACCCCACCCCACCCCCCATGTCCCATCTAGCTGATTCATTCTTCCTGCAGACAGCACCTCAGTAGAATCAATACAGCCAGAGGCTGTGTGTGTGTGTGTGTGTGTGTGTGTGTGTGTGTGTGTGTGTGTGTGTGTGTGTGTGTGTGTGTAAGGGGGTGGTTTCTCTCTTGGGCAAAATGAAGGGCTTGATCTTCATGTCTAGTGACTGTGTGTGTGTGTGTGTGTGTGTGTGTGTGTGTGGGCCGTCTCATTGTGTGCGACCATGTCAGAGCCAGTAGCTTCTCTCTCTATACCTGTTGGTCGGCACCATGTCAAATGGGCACGAGGCACGAGATGACCGTTACACTCTTTAGAGTCAGATGCCCGCATGACCAGCAGCTCTGCTGAGGATGGGAGCCTACCGGCCAGCGAGTGTGTGTGTGTGTGTGTGTGTGTGTGTGTGTGTGTGTAAGGGGGTGGTGTCTCTCATGGGCAAAATGGGGGGCTTGATCTTCGTTTCTAGTGACTGTGTGTGTGTGTGTGTGTGTGTGTGTGTGTGTGTGTGTGTGTGTGTGATGGGAGCCTACTGGCCAGCTAGGCCACATTTCCGCTTGCCGGTGTGTGTGTGTGTGCGTGTGCGCGTGTGTGTGTGTGTGTGGTGTGGTGTGTGTGTGTGTGTGTGTGTGTGTGTGTGTGTGTGTGTGTGTGTGTGTGTGTGTGTGTGTGTGTGTGTGTAGTAATGTGATGCTTGCGGACCGGCCAAAGACATCCTAAGAAATCCGCCTCAAATCCACCACGCGGGAATGAACGGGCATGTGGTCAGATGTTAGAGCGCGCGACCATGTTTGGCCATCTAACACACACACACACACACACACACACACACACACACACACACACACACACACACACACACACACACACACACAAACCTAATCTCCGCAATCTCATCTCGAGACCACCGCGCACCAAACGGCGACGATGTCGGTTGCGGTCCCTTTAAGGAGCACGAGCTGCTGTTAAATAGATCAGAGCGATGCAGCCGCCCCCAAAGCAGTGTGTGTGTGTGTGTGTGTGTGTGTGTGTGTGTGTGTGTGCGTCTGTGTCTGTGTCTGTGTGTGTCTGCGTGTTTCCGATGAGCCACACTGAGGGAGAGAGAGAGAGCGCGGGGAGATTATACAGTCGGTAGTACCGGGAATCCGACACCGTTCAAGTACGGCTGTGATTGCGGGAGGACCGCGCGCCCTTATTTCAGGCACAGAACCGTGAGCAGCTTGTGAGGATTCGTGACAACATTGTTGTCCCGCACTGAATGGAGCCACGGTGAGTGTGTGAGTGTGTGTGTGTGCGCGCGCTTAGCCAATGCTATAATAGCCTGTTTACGCTTTAAAGCGGATCTGATTTCGTGTCTAATTCGTTTCATTGAGTGTCCGTTAAACCGGGCGATCCTATCCGTTAAAGCGCCATAGATCACCGGGATCCTATCGTGGAAAAGCGGAAGAACCGGGAGCCGAAGCCTGCACGAGCCAGGTGCATTTCAGTCGTCCTCTTGAGCTTCCGCTAGCCAGCGTCCTGGTGCTGAAACACACACACACACACAACACACACACACACACTGTCCTGGTGCTGAAACAGAGCCGGCCTCGCTGCCTGTGCATCTAGATCACAGTCTCGTGATGGATGGCTACGGAGCCGCCGCAGGCATTGGGGGTCGTTAAGCGCACGGGACCGACCGGCTGTTAATCCCGTTAGCACCGAGAAGCGGAAAGCGATCGGGGCTAATTGTGAGCGCATCATGGAGCTGATACTCTGATCGTGTGTGTGTGTGTGTGTGTGTGTGTGTGTGTGTGTGTGTGTGTGTTGTGAGCTGATACTCCGATCATTATAGTCCGCGCTCTGTAACCAGGATGATTCTCCAGCTCGCGATTCTGCCGAGTTTTGTTTATTGCGCGAGGAAGAGCTGCGATTCCGTAGTCATGACAGCTCGAGCCTTCCTAGCGGCCTTGCAGCCCACCGGGCAAATCCCGTTAGTTCCGCGGCCTTGCTGTCTCCGGTGACATCAGGATTCCGGACCTTTCGGCGGTAAAATCCCCGTAGGCTACGGTACAGACAGCGGAGGAGCACGAGAGGCACCGGGGGGTTTGGCTGCAACATAGGCCATTAGGCTACTCGGATACGGACAATAACACCCCCTCTCCCCTCTCACTCTCAGGCCCGTGGAAATGAGGTGTGTGTGTGTGTGTGTGTGTGTGTGTGTGTGTGTGTGTGTGTGTGTGTGTATAGTAGGGCGTGTGAGTGTTAAAGGTTGAATAGTATGGTGTTTGTGTGTCTATGTTAGGTTGTATAGTCAGGGTGTGTGTGTGTGTGTGTGTGTGTGTGTGTGTGTGAGAGAGAGAGGTTGTATAGTAGTGTGTGTGTGTGTGTGTGTGTGTGTGTGTGTGTGTGTGTGTGTGTGTGTGTTTGGGGCAGGTATGAGGATGTATGGGGTCCATCTGGGTGAGTGAGGCTGTTATGAATGGATTCTATTTCCATTCAGCATTGCAGTGTGTGTGTGTGTGTGTGTGTGTGTGTGTGTGTAGAGAGAGAGAGAGAGAGAGAGAGAGAGAGAGAGAGAGAGAGAGAGAGTGTGTGTGAGTGTGTGTGTAAGTGTGTGTGTGTTCAGGAGGAGGAGATGATATCAATTCCAGGCTACTGTGTGTGTGTGTGTGTGTGTGTGTGTGTGTGTGTGTTTGAATCTTAAACAGAAGTGAGAGTGGAGGTTACTTTATGTTTGTTTGTGTGTGTGTTATCTAGGAATGTGTGTGTGTGTGTGTGTGTGTGTGTGTGTGTGTGTGTGTGTGCGCATGCATCCTAAACAGAAGTGAGAGTAGGTGGACTACAGAGTGTTTGTCTTGTTTGACTGGATAGTCATATTCTAGCTTATACTGAGCAAATACTTGCCATGAAAGTGGAACCATATCCATATCAACCATATCAATCATATCCATATCCATATCAACCATATCAACCATATTCATATCCATATCAACCATATCAATCAGGATTAATTCTTTTAATCTGAGTTCATTAATCCTGTGAGTTTATACATGTAGCTCTAGACATGTAGCTCCGTAGCTCTAGACATGGTGCCTCCATTTTTGTTGGTTTTAAAAGGTTTATTATATCGGCTGAAAGCTGTTCAGCTCCCCAGCAGTTAGTTTAGATAGTTGAGCTGCTGTATGAGCTCAGTAGCAGGCGAGGGAAAGGCAGGGTAAAAACGATCTGTTTAGGGTAAAAAGTCTATTTCATAAAGTATCTGTTTAGAGTAAAAAGTCTATTTCATAAACAATCTGTTTAGGGTAAAAAGTCTATTTCATAAACGATCTGTTTAGGGTAGAAATCTCTTTCATAAAGTATCTGTTTAGGGTAAAAAGTCTATTTCATAAACGATCTGTGCACTTACTAAGTTCTCAAT
>JAODXP020004756.1:0-44210 GCA_027497455.2 Sardinella longiceps | reverse complement strand
TGGGATAACATTCAGATGTGTATTCACAAGTTGTTTTCAACCCTAGAGTATGGCGAGTGGAATGAACTGCACAGGCACCAAGCCAGACCAAATTGTGGACTGTTTGATGCGGATGTCAACTGAAGATATCTTGAAATTTCAGCAGGAGGTTAGAGATCAGACATACACAATAAATTTACCTTAGACAACAATAGCGCTAAAGGTTCTGTTATAAAATAATTACCATATACAAGTTCCTTCATAGAGGTAGGCTTCTTCAAAAGTGTTTTACATCTCTACCTCATATTTTTCAATGCTTTAATAGTTGCACCTTTTTTTTTTTTTACAGCATCCAGAGGTGGGTTTTGGAGTGGTGAAGGATGGCCATGTGTTACCAAAGAACCCAACAGAACTTCTGGAGTCTCATGAATTCAACAAGGTGCCATTCATTAATGGTGTTAACAACCATGAATGTGGCTGGATGCTGCCTAGTGTAAGTGAACTCATTTTTCAAACAGCTCTTCTTTACATTTAGAAAATGTAGTGATTATGCTAGCCTGGTCATAACCAGCAGTCTACACTTCTTTGCATTGTGCCCGAGCCAATCAGTGAACATTAAGAATGCAGCATGAGAATAGATAGGCTGTCAGTCAAGGGTTGATTTAATCGCTGATTCCATAGTGGCCAAGATCCCAGATGGAGAGGTTCAGGGCCAGTTCTAGGCATAGACGCACTAGGCGATCACCTGGGGCACTAAGTATCAGGGGGCATAACAATACATTTATTACTTTTTTTTTATTCTTCAGTTTTTCACTTGTATTTCTAGAAAAGAGGAGGCAAGACTCAAATCTGGTCAAGGGCAGTGAAGGGCTGGTCATGACCAGGCTAATAATATGCAGTATTTATGTGTCAAAAGACATCACAAGTTATATGTGCTTGTATTGTCAGTTTTTGTCACCACCTGACTGGGTTGATGGAATGGATCCTGACTTAATCAAAACTTACATCAGCATCTTCTACCGTCATGTAAGAATATTTACAATATTTACCTCCAGTATGTACAGTATATATATGGAACAACATGAAAAGTGAACTTATTACATTTTAATATGAATTAAGTAGAGTATCTACAATCTCTGAGATTTTTTGTCCATTGCTACAATGAGTGCCATATATGACCCAACCCATTGCCATGACTCGCCTTGGTTGTGATAGATTTTTTATTTTTACTTTTTTTTTATTGAGGTGATGTTTGTGTATGTCTTTCAGCCGGACAGTGAGATGAGCACTCCCCTCATATTTAATGAGTACATAGGGGATGGAAAGGACCGCATCAAAAACAGAGACGGCATCATGGAGTTCTGTGGGGACGTGACCTTCACCGTGCCTGCGATCACAGTATCTAATGCTCACAGAGGTTTGAGATGTGTCACTTGCTTTCATATATATACTGTATGCCATGAAGCTACACATGAATTCATTGGTGTCAGCACATGGAATAACAAACAACTTGTCACAGTACACAGGGAATGAGAGAGAGAGCTATAATTTTTATCCCCCACCCACAGATTCAGGAGCACCAGTTTTTGTCTATGAATTCCAGCACCCCCCAAGCCTTCTTGCGGCGAGACGTGCCAGCTTTGTGGGTGCTGACCACTCAGATGACCTTGCCTTTGTATTCGGAGGCTGCTTCCTGAACGGCCACATGAAGTTTAACGGTAAAATTTAAAAACTATCATGGTATAATGAGAATTGAGAACATACACATATCTGTCGAAGAATATTGCTGCATGTCATTGCATGTGTGTTAAAAAACACTCCTAATCCTAATTCTGTTTGCTTCCTGAAAGGCACTTTTACTGAGGAGGAAGATGAACTTTGTAAAACTGTGATGGCATACTGGGGAAACTTTGCACGCACTGGGTAATTTCATTCTTCACTACAAGACTGAATTAATGTTTTATCAGCAGCTTCAAACTGCTCAGAAATAATAACAGTTCTGTCTATTATGTGCTACATCAATGCTCCTTCAATTAACTTTAGTGTGCACACTCCGAGTCTACATGTACATTGAATCAAATAAGGATGAATAAAATATCATTAATATAGATATTATATATTTCATTCTATGGGTATATTTCCTTGTTGCAGATCCCCCAATGGGCCTGGTCTGACTCACTGGCCAGCTTATGGTGCTGGGGAGGAGTATCTGGGCATCGGGCTGAAGCAGCAGGTTGGATACCGACTGAAAGGCGACCGCTTCACCTTCATGACCAAGACGCTGCCAGAGAAGATCCAGGAGATGAAGCAGAAGCAGCGCACTGAATTATAGAGGGCCAGCTTGCCTCACTGATCCATTTACACTTGTTAAAGCCAGACTACTAATGAGAACTGAAGGAGAGGAAACAACGTGAGCACTTACTAAGCATTTGTTATATGTGGAGTACTACATGGAGATGGATTTTCATAAATTAATTTTGGATGGTTTTTACCATGTGCCAATCATGCAAAAAAGAAATTCAATTTTTTGAATTGAATCTGCCCGGTAAATATGTGCAAATTGTTTGGCCGCTTCTAACGGCTGAGTTAGAAGCTCGGGCTTTTAGCTCAGTTGGTTAGAGCGTCCCACTCTTGTGTCGGGAGTTTGTAGTTTGTGGGGTGGTGGTTTTCGAGACCCGTGAGTGGCAATGGCAATGGCAATTTATATGAGAGATCTAAATGCAAAATCACCCATGACCCCAAGGGTATCCGCATTCCTATGATAAGATATCTCTGTGTGAACAAACAGCCTGCCACCCACACAAATGAGCTCATTAAGCTGAGTCATGATTCTCTATCAGGTGCCCGGTGTCCTTGATTAACGTTACTTCATTTTACTACACATGTTCATGGTATCCACATACGGGTAAAGGGACCCTATTATAAGAAAAATCACTTTTTAATGGTTTTTGAATGTTTCTTTGGTCTATACAGTACTGCCTTTACACTTTACTGTAACTTTGATTAAAAACCCTCAATTGTTAAAAATAGCAAATTTACCACTGAAAGAAACTGTTCAATTGCTGTGGTTAAACCTTTCGTTCAGAATTTTCCGAACTACGTATGTCACAAGATTAGGTGAGTGGGCTCCTAAATGAGAACAACGAAAATGGATAATTGTGAAAATAAAGAGAGACAAGTTGGCAGCCACATTGGAGCTGAGAACAATGACAAAAGATTAATTGACTAATTAGGGGTGGTCTGGTCTGTCATATTAGGGGTGGTCTGGTCCGGCTACAGGGGAAATCTTCAATGTGCTGGCTGCAGGTGTCTAGTTACCTGGTCACGCCCCCATGAAAAACAGCCTGTTCTGAACATTAGAACTATGTAAAGTTCCTTTAACATTATGTTCAGTAACAAAATTACTCTTCACAGTTCAACCTGGTGCTGGTGCTAGTGTTAGAGTGGGATATGCAGATAAGAACATTTTGCTATGAAAACACTACGTCAGTTTCTTTTGAGATATGAACGATACTGCAGTGGAAAAAAACTGGGGACATGATCATGTGAATTAATACAACCACTGAGCATAATCTGGTTGACCTGTGATGTTACTAGCAATCCTTCAATCACTTTGCATATGTTTGCTTATTCAAGTTTACAACAGCAGAATGACAGTGTTGGTTTCAGAGGGCAAAGAGCTATGGAAGGGGAAACAGTGTCAGTAAACCACACCTTTGATCACTTTTTGAGATGGTACACAATATATCTACAGTATGTTAGAATGATTGATTAACTGCATCACAAAGAGCTCTGTCTGTCTACCTAGTTATATAATTCCACATTATTCACTTGAGGGCGCATCATAGCCAAAAATGTGTTAAATGGACTAAGGGATGTGCATAATGCTTAACTCTTAATCTTGTTAACCCATACCGTCCTTGACTCTCGGAAATATTGTATAGCCAACAGTCACAATTTGTTGACCTGATGCACAGATTTATTATTATTATTATTATTATTATTAGTTGTTGTTGTTGTTGTTGTTGTTAGGCCTATTATTATTATTATTATTATTATTATTATTATTATCATTTTAAATCTCTTCAAAAGAAAACTCAAACTCAAATTCATATAAGGTGCAAGAGAGTATATCAGGTGTTCGTTGTGTTAAGTGGAACATGTTCAAAGCACCTACTGCATGTGATGTTGAGTGGACACTGTAGGTGGAGTTCCAACAGTTTGAAAAGCTTGGTGAATGCAGTGCTCTTTTTGCCACTTTAATACAGCCGCGGGTTTCATAGGCTACTACAGTAAGAAGGCGAAGGGTGGCTTTTCTGACACACCCACAAAACGAAAGAGGAAGAATAACTATCTTCGCTGATTGTTAAAGAGTGTTGTGTTCAAAACTATTCACTTTCCTTTGGTCAGGCTATCCCCATACGCTCCGCCTCATAACCTTTGGCAGACATCCAACCTAACCCAACCCCAACCCAAGCTTCACCACTTCAGGTTGCACGCTAGTTTAACAACAATAAACATTGATCTCTGACTGGTCTTGTTTGCAAGAGCTACAGGTTGCAAAGAAAGCAGACTATTGCATCGTGTAATGACCTCGTAATAGTGGATCTTAGGCTACTTTTGAGTGCATTCCCCAATCATCTCTGTAAAGATTCCAATCGACTCTAAAGCATGACACTTATTATTAACCTCTTACTCACCGCGGCTGTTCTACATTTGAGTACATCGACAGTGCATGACGGTAAGTACAAATCGCATTGAACTGCATCTGACAGTCTACGACTGAGCAGGACGTGTGACATTGGGCAATGTCCAAACCTGTTGAGCATTGGCATTTTACTACAGCCTCCTAACTTACCCAATATCCTGCTACTTTTTCTAGCATTTTCACTTCCTCCAGTTTAATTATGTTGACAAAAATATACAACTGTAGGCTGTTGGTTTTTTGCATGCTGTAGTTGAATCGATATCTCAGGGTAAATTGTAAGCCTACTGTATACCTGTCTGACACACTTGCCTCCTGTGCTGTGCCTATCGTCGGTTTAGCCCACTGTTCTTTGCACTGTCCCGTGCCACTCGCTCTCTCTGCTCTCTGTCCGGCACCACTGCTACTGGCGTGACTTCCCAAACAAACACAACCTTGAGCCAAACCCATAGGACAACGCAAGTGGCACAAGACATGAGGCAATTCGCATCAAATAACACAAAACAGCAGGTGAGTAGCACAGGACAGAAGGCAGAAAAGTAGACCACTGGTGCACGGACAGTAGGCAAGTGGCACATGACACTGGTGAGTGGTGTGACAGTCCACAGGACAGTGGGTGAGTGGTGTTAGCTGAAATAAATGGTTGAATGTTGTCCTACTCCATTAAAAAATATTCCAAATGGACTCAGTGAGAGCTTAGGAGAGTGTTTTTTTTTATCAAAAATGGCATTTTTAGGAATACTAGTCTATGCATTTTAATAGGCCTGTTTTGTTAGTATGTAGTTTGAATGACTGGATCAGGACTTTGGAGCAACATTCAGGTTTATTGTTACTTTGTGCAAGGGAGTGACAGGGTTCCATGATGATTACCCCATCACTGATTAGCTTCATTCAGGAGCTAGTTTAAATATATTACAGGATGGGGAGGGTAAGTAAGGGGTGTAACCCACATGCTAATTACATGCATTACCCTACATGCTAATTACTCAGGAAGAATACCTTGAAATCAAATATATACATATATTACATTTCTGTAAATTGAAACAGTACTACAATAGTCACCATCGTTCTGTTTGTCTCCACTGTGAGGGGACAGAGTGTGAACAGGGGGGATGGGGGGCAGGCTTCAGGAAGGCCATGAATACTTAGCATACTAAAAGATCAGCCACAACAGTATGAAAACAGAGCAACATCTGCGACCATCAGTATTTAGGTCAATATACCCAGAGAAAGGATGTTACAATCCATGCAAAAGTGTGGTTGACATATCAATATCAAGGACAGTCTCAGAACCAAAGCCTTTCTATGGCTCTTGTCAGAACTAACTGAATTATTTCTCCACATGGCAATCTTACAGGACCACTACTCCACACCAAACAGGGAATCCTAAAGGGGGACTATGTCCGTGTTCGTGGAAAGACAACTGTAGTTCATGCATACCTGGGTGTGCCTTTTGCCAAAGCACCTGTTGGAAATTTAAGACTGGCTCCACCGCAGCCTTTGCAAGAAGGATGGGAAGGAGTCCGAGATGCCACCCAAATGCCTCCCATGTATGTTTAAAATGGTCACAATCAGTGTGCAAGAATCTGACCACAAACTCAATTGTTGCTCAAAATTCACTTTTGCTAGCTCATGAAATTACCAGTAATCAAAAGCTAGAAAATATGTAATGAAATTGTATACAGTATGGGAATTTAAGCCATTCAAGTGAGACAACTACTGTGTCCAAGTGTATTTATTTTGGCAAAAGAGTGCTAAAAAATACACTTGGGAGCGACTATCATTGGGGGACCTTTATTATTCTCTTCATATTACATTGTTTGGTCCAGCATCTGCACTCGGGTAATGTGTGTGTTTTTCGTTTTCTCTACGACTTATGTGTCAATTTTCTTTCTGTAAGGTGTATACAAGACCCCAAGGTGACTGAACTCCTGTTGAATTTGGCTGGCATGATCATGGACGCCCCTGAGATGTCTGAAGACTGCTTATACGTCAATGTTTACACACCTGCTCACCCTGCCCAGAATGCAAAGTTACCTGTACGTTCTGCTAAAGCATAAATCAGTAAAGGCTATTCTATATGTCCATTTCATGAGTGTCATACTGTGGGTGTGTGTTAAGAAGAAAACCTGTGTAAATCAATCGATTTCCCTGTTGTTCAAACTCACAAAGTTGCAACTAACACCAAAGTGAATGGGGCATAACAACTTACTTTTAGTTGAATTTCATCACGCCCCATTCAGTCAGTGTTAGTAATCAAGTAATCTAAGTAGCCTCACTATTTTCTTGTTCTTTTCCTTAAAGACAACATTCAGGTACCTAGAACAACAGGACTATTGACTGATACACATTTCTCCTATAATATGGGTATGTGTATGACACATAGGTGATGGTGTGGATACACGGAGGAGGATTTGTTTTGGGATCTGCTGCCATCACTGACGCATCTGTCTTGGCAGCATATCAGAATGTGGTTGTGGTGGTTATTCAGTACAGACTAGGCTTCTTGGGATTTTTCAGGTGAGTCATTTCTGTTGCATACAATACACTGTCATCAGCGTAAATTCTAGGCATAGACAAACTAGGCAATCTGGGGGCATCACAATACATTTATTACTTTTTTTCTTCATTTTTTTGCTTGCATTTCTAGAGACGATGGGGCTACACTCAAATTTTGCCTAGGGCAGCGAAAAGGCTAGAACCGGCCCTGACAGTAATCAAGATAAAGTCACAGTGTTTGAATACATGTTGGCCATGTACCTGCAAAGTACATGCATCATGTATGTATGTTATGATGCATATTTTATGATGCACATAATTTTGTAACCAATGCAGTAAATATTGTCTGTTCACCTGAAAATTCACCTAAGAATTGCCAGTGGACGTTGCTAAACGAAACTAATCTGACTTGTGATTGAAAGTTGCTTCACTTATGACAGGAGCAGAGACAGCTCATGGCAATTCTGTCAGTGTTACTGGAATGAAAAAATCATGGAAAATGTATTTTAGTCTAAACCCAAGCAGGCAAACGGGTCATAATTAGACAAAACATATAATCTGGACTTTGTTCACTTTTACTAATTGATGTGTTGCACCGATGCTCTCTCTTTCACACTGACACTGTCGTGCTCTAGTTGCACCGGATTGACTGCCAACAGAGGCACGGAGAACGCTCTACTTTGTGACAATTTGAGTTATAATAAATACTCAAGTAGCCTAAGTTCAGTACTTAAATAGTTACTTTTCATTTCTTAGTCTATTGTTCAGTGGACATTGTTTTCTCACTGCTTTCCTGTTTGGTCTTCTTCACAGCACTGGAGATGATAACGCCCCGGGAAACTGGGGCCTTTTGGACCAGGTGGCAGCACTGCAGTGGGTCCAAGAGAACATCCACAGCTTTGGGGGAGACCCAGCCTCTGTCACGATATTTGGAGAGTCCGCAGGGGGTGTTAGTGTGTCAGCACTGGTAAATATTAGTGATGACTACTATCATTGATTTAAAGTGATAATAGATAGGTATTGTACCTTGTTGTTGTTAAGATTGCAAATTATCACTAACCGACTATTATTAGAATTTGAAAAATTACTCCATAAAGAAGCATCCGATTAAGGTGTTTACATAACCCAATATTCCAGTTAAATACAAGCATATGCAAGCAATCTTCATAAAAATAAAAATTTAACCAGAAAATTGCCTTATTTTCCATTTGACAATTGGAATTGGAGGTTGACTTAGAACAGGATTCCATGCATGGTGTCAAAACAGTCTATGGATGTCGCTGCATACATTAGAATTATTCTGTTTTGTTTATCTAAAATCATAATATTACACTTTACAAAATACATTGAGTTATGCACCATATTTAATATGTGAATATAAAATACTAAAGACCAAATATGGAGATTTTAATACGTAGATTTTTGCTGAGATTCAAAGTAACAGCTGTGCATCAAAAATAAAAAAAAAATGGATCTGCATTGTGTACAGTACATGCCATGCAGTGATGAATGCTGTTTGTCTTCCCTGTGTTAGGTTCTTTCCCCACTTAGCACTGGTCTGTTCCACCGCGGTATAGCAGAGAGTGGCACAGCGTCCATGACATCCGTCATCACCCCTGATCCTATGGCCGTGGCACTGGTTATTGTCAAGCATTCTTCACCATGCTACTTACTGTGTCATAATTTTTCATTACTGCTTGAAAGTATTACATAAAAACTGTATTCTCAAGTTGTTTTCAACCCTAGAGTATGGCGAGTGGAATGAACTGCACAGGCACAAAGCCAGACCAAATTGTGGACTGTTTGATGTGGATGTCCACTGAGGATATTGTGAAATTTCAACAGGAGGTTAGAGATCATACACACAGCTGTCGTGCTGTGCTTCTTCTACTCCAAGTTCCTAGATAGAAGTACATGTAGACTAGGCCTACTTTTGAAGTTCACAATGTCACAAATCCTTTTGAATGAATTTCCCTCTTTTTACAGCATCCAGAGGTGGCCTTTCTGGTGGTGAAGGACGGGCATTTTCTGCCAAAGGCACCTGCAGATCTTATAGAGTCTCATGAGTTTAACAAGGTGCCATTAATTAATGGTGTTACCAACCATGAATGTGGTTGGATGATGCCTAATGTAAGTGAACACAGTGTTACAAATAACTTTTCAGAAAACGAACAGTATTGATCATTCACTTTTCAAGTAATTCTTTAGGTAGGCAAGAAATTCATTTTTGTGCATTTATTTTCATTCAGTTTATGTTGCCACCTGACTGGGTAGAAGGGGTGGATAGTGACGTAATGAAGGCCATCATCAACAACCTTCACCAGCATGTAAGAACATTACTTCAAATGATGCTGAACACCACAATATTTATTAAGCATTTCAATTTTGAGTTATTAGAAAATGCCTATGTGTGATCTCTGAGAAATGTTTGTGTGTTGTTAAAATGAGCCTTGTGGAATGTCATATTAGCCTATTATATTTTATTGTATGGCTCTCTAGCATACTTTGGGATGTTGTATGCACTTTTAATGGGCCTTCCCAAAAGCTCAGTTATTTCTTTACAGGGACTGCTAGTAATAACAGTAAATAACTTTTAAATTTTAAATTTAAGTTATTTAGTGTTATACTGTTTGTACAGTATAAAGTTTTCTGCGGCTCTCTTGGCAAGTAGTCGTATAATAAGAGAATAATGTATTGTCTACTGGTCATTATGGAAAAAAAAATATCTTCAGTAAGAATCAAGGGGTCCTGCGTGGACTTATTTCTGAATGATTCCTTACCTAATATATTATAAGGTTAAACTCTGATTCTCTCGTATAAATATTTATTTTTCAGCCAGACAGTGAGTTCAGCACTGCCATGATTATGAGTGAGTACTTGGGAAATGGAGAAGACCGCATCAAAAATAGAGATGGCATCACAGAGTTCTGTGGCGACTATCTCTTCACCATTCCTGCCATCACACTATCTAATGCTCACAGAGGTTTGAGATTGACCTATCCATTGTATTACCTCATTCACATTTTAAGCTTTATTGGGATGAAGGGACTAGTGAAATCGCAATACCTGCAGTATGAAACAAACTTGCATAAATATATCTTCCCACAGCATTTTAAAGTAGCGCACTGATTGCAGCACATGGAAGATAAGCAGAGAGAAAGAGATAGTCATAGAAGGCTTTTTATGTTTTTCAACAGATTCAGGAGCACCAGTTTTTGCCTATGAGTTCCAGCATCCACCAAGCCCTCTTGCAGCGAAACGTGCTAGCTTTGTGGGTGCAGATCATTCGGATGAGATTGCCTTTGTATTTGGAGGTTGCTTCCTGAATGGCCACGTAAAGTTTAACGGTAAAACTTAACTGATTCCATGGTGTCTAAATTGAGATTGTACATAATTTTCCTGTTGAGATATAAAATGTTTCATTGAAAGTGAGTTATGGTAGAACCGATGGATAACCGATGGATAGAGTGTAAAAGAGTTCTAATCATCCTTGTCTTTTCTTCCTGTAAGGCACTTTTACTGAGGAGGAAGATGAACTTTGTAAAACTGTGATGGCATACTGGGGAAACTTTGCACGCACTGGGTAATTTCATTGGTGACGTCTTGATCTGAAATAATACTGCTTGTCTGCTCACAAATATGAATAGTACATGAATTAATTTTGTTTTGTGTGCTATATGAACTATTTTTGATATTATTGATTTATTTGATTCCATGTGTTTATTTCCTTGTTGCAGATCCCCCAATGGGCCTGGTCTGACTCACTGGCCAGCTTATGGTGCTGGGGAGGAGTATCTGGGCATCGGGCTGAAGCAGCAGGTTGGATACCGTCTGAAGGGCGACCGCTTCACCTTCATGACCAAGACACTGCCAGAGAAGATCCAGGAGATGAAGCAGAAGCAGCGCACTGAATTATAGAGGGCCAGCTTGCCTCACTGATCCATTTACACTTGTTAAAGCCAGACTACTAATGAGAACTGAAGGAGAGGAAACAACGTGAGCACTTACTAAGCATTTGTCATATGTGGAGTACTACATGGAGATGGATTTTCATAAATTAATTTTGGATGGTTTTTACCATGTGCCAATCATGCAAAAAAGAAATTCAAATTTTTGAATTGAATCTGCCTGGTAAATATGTGCAAATTGTTTGGGCGCTTCTAACGGCTGAGTTAGAAGCTCGGGCTTTTAGCTCAGTTGGTTAGAGCGTCCCACTCTCGTGCCGGGAGTTTGTAGTTTGTGGGGTGGTGGTTTTCGAGACCCGTGAGTGGCAATGGCAATGGCAATTTATATGAGAGATCTAAATGCAAAATCACCCATGACCCCAAGGGTATCCGCATTCCTATGATAAGATATCTCTGTGTGAACAAACAGCCTGCCACCCACACAAATGAGCTCATTAAGCTGAGTCATGATTCTCTATCAGGTGCCCGGTGTCCTTGATTAACGTTACTTCATTTTACTACACATGTTCATGGTATCCACATACGGGTAAAGGGACCCTATTATAAGAAAAATCACTTTTTAATGGTTTTTGAATGTTTCTTTGGTCTATACAGTACTGCCTTTACACTTTACTGTAACTTTGATTGAAAACCCTCAATTGTTAAAAATAGCAAATTTACCACTGAAAGAAACTGTGCAATTGCTGTGGTTAAACCTTTCGTTCAGAATTTTCCTAACTACGTATGTCACAAGATTAGGTGAGTGGGCTCCTAAATGAGAACAACGAAAATGGATAATTGTGAAAATAAAGAGAGACAAGTTGGCAGCCACATTGGAGCTGAGAACAATGAAAAAAGATTAATTGAAATGGTACACAATATATCTACAGTATGTTAGAATGATTGATTAACTGCATCACAAAGAGCTCTGTCTGTCTACCTAGTTATATAATTCCACATTATTCACTTGAGGGCGCATCATAGCCAAAAATGTGTTAAATGGACTAAGGGATGTGCATAATGCTTAACTCTTAATCTTGTTAACCCATACCGTCCTTGACTCTCGGAAATATTGTATAGCCAACAGTCACAATTTGTTGACCTGATGCACAGATTTATTATTATTATTATTATTATTATTATTATTATTGTTGTTGTTGTTGTTGTTAGGCCTATTATTATTATTATTATTATTATTATTATTATTATTATTATTATTATCATTTTAAATCTCTTCAAAAGAAAACTCAAACTCAAATTCATATAAGGTGCAAGAGAGTATATCAGGTGTTCGTTGTGTTAAGTGGAACATGTTCAAAGCACCTACTGCATGTGATGTTGAGTGGACACTGTAGGTGGAGTTCCAACAGTTTGAAAAGCTTGGTGAATGCAGTGCTCTTTTTGCCACTTTAATACAGCCGCGGGTTTCATAGGCTACTACAGTAAGAAGGCGAAGGGTGGCTTTTCTGACACACCCACAAAACGAAAGAGGAAGAATAACCTTTCCTTTGGTCAGGCTATCCCCATACGCTCCGCCTCATAACCTTTGGCAGAAATCCAACCTAACCCAACCCCAACCCAAGCTTCACCACTTCAGGTTGCACGCTAGTTTAACAACAATAAACATTGATCTCTGACTGGTCTTGTTTGCAAGAGCTACAGGTTGCAAAGAAAGCAGACTATTGCATCGTGTAATGACCTCGTAATAGTGGATCTTAGGCTACTTTTGAGTGCATTCCCCAATCATCTCTGTAAAGATTCCAATCGACTCTAAAGCATGACACTTATTATTAACCTCTTACTCACCGCGGCTGTTCTACATTTGAGTACATCGACAGTGCATGACGGTAAGTACAAATCGCATTGAACTGCATCTGACAGTCTACGACTGAGCAGGACGTGTGACATTGGGCAATGTCAAAACCTGTTGAGCATTGGCATTTTACTGCCTCCTAACTTACCCAATATCCTACTACTTTTTCTTGCATTTGCTCTTCCTCCAGTTTAATTATGCTGACAAAAAAAGATACAACAGAAGGCTGTTGGTTTTGAGCATGCTGTAGTTGAATCGATAGGCTATCTCAAATTGTAGGCCTACTGTATACCTGTCTGACACAGCTGCCTCCTGTGCTGTGCCTATCGTCGGTTTACACTCTAAAAAGTCTAACAATAGGATTACTCAATTTTTTTGGTGCAACAATATTACACTGAAAAAAATTGAGTAGACTCAAACCAGATGAAAATGTGTAGAAGAGATCAATACCATGAAGTCACTCTACTTGATATTCATGAACAATCTTACTCTGAAAAAAAAAGCCTTGGACATTGGATGTCAATTTGACTGCAATGTATTGGATGTCCCAGAATGCCACAGTCCTGACCAAATGTTTGTAATCACATACTATTCCTTGCTTGAAACATTTTTTATTTTTTTGGAAAAATGTTGAAAGGTTATACATGTAACAGTCATTGTGCTACTTGCAGTTGTATCAAGGTATCAATGTATGTATGTATCGATATTGATGATTTCACAAACCATCACAGAGATGACTATCCCCAACATCCTAGTCTGGATTGCAAACAGCAAAGAGCTCTTTATTAATTTTGGAATGTTATTCATTCACATCAATCATTTTCTTTGTAATGAGTCATATTCCATATCATTATTTCACGCTATCCACCAGATAAATAATAATAATAAACTAACCTCACAGGTTTTTTGTAGCTTCCCTTTCAAGTGAAGGGAGACACAAGTGCACAAGTGAGCAAAGACTGCCCAACTTGGTGTGACACCTGACCATGAGCAGTCAACTTCACGTTGAGCTCAAAAAAAGTAATTGTATGATTCCAAATTCACCTTCATATTTTGAGAACAGGCTTCTCAATTATCCTTACCATACCCTGAGAATCAGCAAACTTTAGCTGTATCCGTAGATTGAATCTTTTGAGAATCCACATTGAACCGACATTTGAGAAGCCACATTGAACCGACAAAAAGATAAATCCATATTTCAAGTTGATATTTAGGCTACCCATAATGCTTAGAGGAAACTCAGTCTCTGCATATGACCAATTAAAAACTACCATTTGACATTAATTTTATTTACTTAATTTTCTCAGTCTTTGTGGATTGTGGAAAAAATGATTTTGTATAGGTGAATATCACAGTTTTGGAACTGATTGTTTTACTTAAAATATGCTGTAGGGGATTGCCAAAAATATGAAGGGTATATTACAAATATAATCATGCATGGATTTTAACAAGATTACTTAAGTACATATATTGAAAAAATACCTTTCATTACGTTACTCAATTTTATTAATGTAATGTATCTTTTGCTATTGTGTTATTTAAGAGGCAGCCGAATTACATTTTAGAGTGTAGCCTACTGTTCTGTGCACTATCCCGTGCCACTCGCTCTCTCTGCTCTCTGTCTGGCACCACTGCTACCGGTGTGACTTGCCTTACAAACACAACCTTCAGCCTAACCCATAGGACAACGGCAAGTGGCACAAGACATGAGGCAATTCGCATCAAATAACACAAAACAGCAGGTGAGTAGCACAGGACAGAAGGCAGAAAAGTAGACCATTGGTGCACGGACAGTAGGCAAGTGGCACATGACACTGGTGAGTGGCATAGTGTGACAGTCCACAGGTCAGTGGGTGAGTGGTGTTAGCTGAAATAAATGGTTGAATGTTGTGAAATGTTGTCCTACTCCGTTAAAAAAAATACTCCAAATGAACTCAGTGAGAGCTTAGGAGAGTGTTTTATCAAAAATGGCATTTTTTGGAATACTAGTCTATGCGTTTTAATAGGCCTGTTTTGTTAGTATGTAGTTTGAATGACTGGATCAGGACTTTGGAGCAACAGGATTCAGGTTTATTGTTACATTGTGCAAGGGAGTGACAGGGTTCCATGACGATTACCCCATCACTGATTATTCAGGAGCTAGTTTAAATACATTACAGGATGGGGAGGGTAAGTGGGGGTGTAACCCTAACATGCTAATTACACAGGAAGAATACCTTGACCATCAAATATATACATATATTACATTTCTGTAATATATGTAATATAATATAATATATAATATAATATATTGAAACAGTACTATAATATATAGTCACCATCATTCTGTTTGTCTCCACTGTGAGGGGACAGAGTGTGAACAGGGGGGATGGGGGGCAGGCTTCAGTTAGGCCATGAATACTTAGCATACTAAAAGATCAGCCATTTGCACACAGTGAAGGTGGCGGAAGGCTAGCTCAGCCATTTCACATTTCAACATAATGTTACCTTGGAAATAACTTATTACAGGGTGACAATAATATCATACAAACAGTATGAAAACATAGAGCAATATTTGCGACCATCAGTATTTAGGTCAATATACCCAGAGAAAGGACGTTACAATTCATGCAAAAGTGTGGTTGACATATCAATATCAAGGACAGTGTCAGAACCAAAGCCTTTCTATGGCTCTTGTCAGAACTAACTGAATTATTTCTCCACATGGCAATCTTACAGGACCACTACTCCACACCAAACAGGGAATCCTAAAGGGGGACTATGTCCGTGTTCGTGGAAAGACAACTGTAGTTCATGCATACCTGGGTGTGCCTTTTGCCAAAGCACCTGTGGGAAATTTAAGACTGGCTTCACCGCAGCCTTTGCAAGAAGGATGGGAAGGAGTCCGAGATGCCACCCAAATCCCTCCCATGTACGTTTCATTTTTAAATGGTCACAATCTGTGTGCAAGAATCTGACCTCAAACTCAATTGTTGCTCAAAATTTACTTTAGCTAGCTCATGGAATTACCAGTAATCAAAAGCTAGAAAATATGTTATCAAATTCTATACAGTATGGGATTTTAAACCATTCAAGTGAGACAACTGATGTGTCCAAGTGTATTTATTTTGGCACAAGAGTGCTACACTTGGGAGCAACTATTATTGGGGAACCTTTATTATTCTCTTCATATTACATTGTTTGGTCCAGCATCTGCACTCGGGAAATGTGTTTGTTTTTCATTTTCTCTACAACTTATGTTTATTTTCATTTTTGTTATTTTCATTCTTTAAGATGTATACAAGACCCCAAGTTGACTGATTTCCTGTTGAATTTGGCTGGCATGATCATAGGTCATCACGTCCCTGAGATGTCTGAAGACTGCTTATACGTCAATGTTTACACACCTGCTCATCCTGCCCAGAATGCAAAGTTACCTGTATGTTCTGCTACAGTATAAATCAGTAAAGGCTATTCTATATGTCCACTTCATGAGTGTCTTACTGTGGGTGTCTTCTAGTTGAATTTCATTATGCCCCATTCAGTCAGTGTTAGTAATCAAATAATCTAGCCTCACTATTTTCTTGTTCTTTTCATTAAAGACAAAATTCAGGTACCTAGAACAACAGGACTATTGACTGATACACATTTCTCCTTTAATATGGGTATGTGTATGACACATAGGTGATGGTGTGGATACACGGAGGAGGATTTGTTTTGGGATCTGCTGCCATCACTGACGCATCTGTCTTGGCAGCATATCAGAATGTGGTTGTGGTGGTTATTCAGTACAGACTAGGCCTCTTGGGATTTTTCAGGTGAGTCATTTCTGTTGTATACAATACACTGTCATCAGCGTAAATTCTAGGCATAGACAAACTCGGCAATCTGGGGGTATCACAATACATTTATTACTTTTTTTCTTCATTTTTTGCTTGCATTTCTAGAGACGATGGGGCTACACTCAAATTTTGCCTAGGGCAGCGAAAAGGCTAGAACCGGCCCTGACAGTAATCAAGATAAAGTCACAGTGTTTGAATACATGTTGGCCATGTACCTGTATATTGTCTGTTCACCTGAAAATTCACCTAAGAATTGCTAGTGGGCGTTGCTAAACTAAACTAATCTGACTTGTGATTGAAAGTTGCTTCACTTATGACAGGAGCAGAGACAGCTCATGACAATTCTGTCAGTGTTACTGGAATGAAAAAATCATGGAAAATGTATTTTAGTCTAAACCCAAGCAGGCAAACGGGTCATAATTAGACAAAACATATAATCTGGACTTTGTTCACTTTTACTAATAAGTGATGTGTTGCACCGATGCTCTCTCTTTCACACTGACACCGTCCTGCTCTAGTTGCACCGGATTGACTGCCAACACGGCAGGCACGGAGGCACGGAGAACGCTCTACTTTGTGACAATTTGAGTTATAATAAATACTCAAGTAGCCTAAGTTCAGTAATTAAATAGTTACTTTTCATCTCTCAGTCTATTGTTCAGTGGACATTGTTTTCTCACTGCTTTCCTGTTTGGTCTTCTTCGCAGCACTGGAGATGATAACGCCCCGGGAAACTGGGGCCTTTTGGACCAGGTGGCAGCACTGCAGTGGGTCCAAGAGAACATCCACAGCTTTGGGGGAGACCCAGCCTCTGTCACGATATTTGGAGAGTCTGCAGGGGGTGTTAGTGTGTCAGCACTGGTAAATATTAGTGATAATAGATGGAGTATTGTACCTTGTTGTTGTTAAGATTGCAAATTATCACTAACCGACTATTATTAGAATTTGAAAAATTGCTCTATAAAGAAGCATCCGATTAAGGTGTTTACATAACCCAATATTCCAGTTAAATACAAGCATATGCAAGCAATCTTCATAAAAATAAAAATTTAACCAGAAAATTGCCTTATTTTCCATTTGACAATTGGAATTGGAGGTAGACTTAGAACAGGATTCCATGCATGGTGTCAAAACAGACTATGGAAGTCGCTGCATACATTAGAATTATTCTGTTTTGTTTATCTAAAATCATATTACACTTTACAAAATACATTGAGTTAGGCACTATATTTAATATGTGAATATAAAATACTAAAGACCAAATATGGAGATTTTAATACGTAGATTTTTTTTTGCTGAGATTCAAAGTAACAGCTGTGCATCAAAAAAAAAAATAATAATAAAAAAATGGATTTGCATTGTGTACAGTACATGGCATGCAGTGATGAATGCTGGTTGACTTTTCCTGTGTTAGGTTCTTTCCCCACTTAGCACTGGTCTGTTCCACCGCGGTATAGCAGAGAGTGGCACGGCGTCCATGACATCCCTCATCACCCCTGATCCTATGGCCGTGGCACTGGTTATTGTCAAGCATTCTTCACCATGCTATTTTCTGTGTCATAATTTTTCATTACTGCTTGAAAGTATTACATAAAAACTGTATTCTCAAGTTGTTTTCAACCCTAGAGTATGGCGAGTGGAATGAACTGCACAGGCACAAAGCCAGACCAAATTGTGGACTGTTTGATGCGGATGTCCACTGAGGATATTGTGAAATTTCAACAGGAGGTTAGAGATCATACACACAGCTTTCATGCTGTACATCTTGTGCTCCAAATTCCCAGATAGAAGTACATGTAGACTAGGCCTACTTTTGAAGTTCACAATGTCACAAATCCTTTTGAATGAATTTCTCTCTTTTTACAGCATCCAGAGGTGACCTTTCTGGTGGTGAAGGACGGGCATTTTCTGCCAAAGGCACCTGCAGATCTTATAGAGTCTCATGAGTTCAACAAGGTGCCATTAATTAATGGTGTTACCAACCATGAATGTGGTTGGTTGCTGCCTAATGTAAGTGAACACAGTGTTACAAATAACTTTTCAGAAAACGAACAGTATTGATCATTCACTTTTCAAGTAATTCTTTAGGTAAGCAAGAAATTCAATTTTTTTGCATTTATTTTCATTCAGTTTATGTTGCCACCTGACTGGGTAGAAGGGGTGGATAGTGACGTAATGAAGACCATCATCAACAACCTTCACCAGCATGTAAGAACATTACTTCAAATGATGCTGAACACCACAATATTTATTAAGCATTTCAATTTTGAGTTATTAAAAAAGACCTATGTGTAATCTCTGAGAAATGTTTGTGTGTTGTTAAAATGAGCCTTGTGGAATGTCATATTAGCCTATTATATTTTATTGTATGGCTCTCTAGCATACTTTGGGATGTTGTATGCACTTTTAATGGGCCTTCCCAAAAGCTCAGTTATTTCTGTACAGGGACTGCTAGTAATAACAGTAAATAACTTAAATTTAAAATATGCTTGTACAGTATAAAGTTTTCTGCTGCTCTCTTGGCAAGTAGTCGTATAATAAGAGAATAATGTATTGTCTACTGGTCATTATGGAAAAAAATATCTTCAGCAAGAATCAAGGGGTCCTGCGTGGACTTATTTCTGAATGATTCCTTACCAATATATTATAAGGTTAAACTCTGATTCTCTCGTATAAATATTTATTTTTCAGCCAGACAGTGAGTTCAGCACTGACATGCTTATGAATGAGTACTTGGGAAATGGAGAAGACCGCATCAAAAATAGAGATGGTATCATCGAGTTCTGTGGCGACTTTCTCTTCACCATTCCTGCCATCACATTATCGAATGCTCACAGAGGTTTGAGATTGACCTATCCATTGTATTACCTCATTCACATTTTAAGCTTTATTGGGATGAAGGGATTAGTAAAATCGCAATACCTGCATTATGAAACAAACTTGCATAAATATATCTTCCCACAGCATTTTAAAGTAGCGCACTGATTGCAGCACATGGAAGACAAGCAGAGAGAAAGAGATAGTCAGAGAAGGCTTTATATGTTTTTCAACAGATTCAGGAGCACCAGTTTTTGCCTATGAGTTCCAGCATCCACCAAGCCTTCTTGCAGCGAAACGTGCCAGCTTTGTGGGTGCAGATCATTCGGATGAGATTGCCTTTGTATTTGGGGGTTGCTTCCTGAATGGCCACATAAAGTTTAACGGTAAAACTTAACTGATTCCATGGTGTCTAAATTGAGATTGTACATAATTTTCCTGTTGAGATATAAAATGTTTCATTGAAAGTGAGTTATGGTAGAACCGATAGATAACCGATGGATAGAGTGTAAAAGAGTTCTAATCATCCTTGTCTTTTCTTCCTGAAAGGCACTTTTACTGAGGAGGAAGATGAACTTTGTAAAACTGTGATGGCATACTGGGGAAACTTTGCACGCACTGGGTAATTTCATTGGTGACGACTTGATCTGAAATAATACTCTGCTCACAAATATTATGAATAGTACATGAATTAATTTTGTTTTGTGTGCTACATGAACTATTTTTGATATTATTGATTTATTTGATTCCATGTGTTTATTTCCTTGTTGCAGATCCCCCAATGGGCCTGGTCTGACTCACTGGCCAGCTTATGGTGCTGGGGAGGAGTATCTGGGCATCGGGCTGAAGCAGCAGGTTGGATACCGTCTGAAGGCTGACCGCTTCACCTTCATGACCAAGACACTGCCAGAGAAGGTCCAGGAGATGAAGCAAAAGCAGCAGCGTGCTGAGCTATAGGGGAGCAACAGCCAGCCTTCCTGTCTCACTCTGATCCAATTACACTCCTTTCAGCTGACAACTAATTACAGATAAAGGAGACTAAATGACTTACCAAGCACTTTATCATTTGTTTTGTAAGGAGTCATTTGTAAAGACTTGTGTTTTCATTAATAAAATTTGGATGAAAATAGTCCAGGAGTTTCATGCACACAAGCAAACACCTCTCTCTCGCCATGGGTCTTGTATTTTATGTATGTAATAAAGTAGGGGGGGGGGGGGGGGGTATTTCATGAATACAACAAATTTGATCTATATAATCTAAGTCACTTACTCACTTTAGCTAAATGAGAAATCATTCTATTTTGGGAAGGCTCCAGGGGCCGGATTAAAAAAAAGGGCTGTGTGTGGCCCCCGGGCCTTAGATTGCAAAGGTCTACTGTAGGGTGATTTGTATGAAGGGTGGAAGTAACAAAAATTAAATAAAAAGAAAATTAAGAAATAAAATTAAACATGTCATATCGCCAAGTGCCAAATTTAAATCTATCAATTGTTATTAAATGTAATCTAATTTGAAGCTTGATACAATTGCATTTGAAGTTAAAATGCTATAAACTTAAAATGAATTGAATAAGAAATTGAATTCACTTTGAGATCAGACATTACATTTACATTTCCCTGTTATTTTCATTTTGAATGAGACATTATATTTCAGCATCGTGCAGTTCCATGCGCCACCATTTATTTAAAGAGTATTCCATTTACTTTTAGAAAGACTTTATAGTCTAAGCGAATTAGCCCAAAAAAGGGTCAAAGGTGGAAGTAAATACAGCCAAAGCATATTTTGTATCATTTGAAGCAGAATGTTCTGTAGATCAAGAATTTGGGGTGCCTGCAGCACCAATTTGTACCGGGAAGAAATTATAGGGCTTTGAATAGGCCATGGTATAATGACTATTATATAGGTCTGAATAGGGCTATTTTTTCCTTTAGTCCTATCAAAATAAAACTTTCTACAATGAAAGTACCCATGGAAAGTAGCATTTTTTGTATTACAAGTTTTCCTGAAAAATAATTTTAATATGCTAATGAGCTATATGCTAGTCAAATTAGCCCCAAATGCACCTTATACATGGATAGTGATGAGATGAAGAGGTTGGGACCTGTCTCAATTCACTTTAAATGACACCCTGTGTGTGTAAGCTTTCAGAAAAGGTATAGCATAAGGGGTAGAATGGCTTTCTCTCAACGCCTCAGCTCCAAATACATTGGCTATACACCAAAATCACCAATACCCGCTGACCTATAAATGGGTATCAAGGGGAGGAAGGAGGTGGAACCTGTCTAAATTTATGTTTACTGAGATCCTAAAGCCCCCTGCTTTCAAGAAAAGTATTACTTGTCAAGGTTTATTACTTTCTAATATATTCCATAGGCACTTTTGTCCAAGAAATGCCCATATTTTTTAATATTCCACCAAAATAGGCATAAGCTTTAAAATAATAAAGGGGGTAGGATGTGGAAAAGATTTTGCAGGTGGAATCCTGGGTATATAAGCTTTCAGAAAATATATAGTTTATGGGGTCTAATATGTTTCCCCTACATGCCACTGGCAGGCATGGACTGGCCATAGGGCATACAGGGCAATGCCCGGTGGGCCGACAGTCGTTTTTGGGCCAGGGCTGTCATTTACTCATAATTTTCATGAAGGATATTGGGCTACTTTAATTAAATCTCTCATATTCATGCAATATGTCCAATTTACAGTGTTATTTTAGCTAGCCTCAACGTTGTTATTATTGAATAAAATGATGGTGGGCCGCCATGGCCAAAAATGCCCGGGCCATTTTTTGGTCCCAGTCCGGCCCTGGCCACTGGCCTAAATGTCACCAAAAAATTGCCAATTTTTCAAATGCCAAATTTCTTAATTTTGGGGATTTATTGTAATGAGTAGGGTGGAGCATACCTCAATGGCAAACATATCATGCTATGTAATATCCTGAAGGTGTTTGCTTTCAGAAAATGTATGGGGTGTATGGTGAAATTAGTCCTGCCTTCATGCTTAAGGCCAAAATGTACTAGTAGTACAAAATCCACCCGAATCCCATTCATTTGGACTCATGGTCCACTCAAAGCTCAATAACTTTTTTCTGGAAAACCTGATATCCTAAATCTACATAAAATTGCGGTTCAATTGATACCAAATATGCTTTGGCTATATTTACTTCCACCTTCAACCCTAATTCGCTCAGACTATTAGTTTTAGGTTGCATGTTCACCTGTCAATCACCACAGGTTGCACAAAAACAAACATTGGTCTCACTGACTATCTGTGGTATATATTTCTGGAGCTGTAGGTTGCCAAGAAAGTAGTTTATTGTAAATACAGTTGTGTTATGACCTTGCAATAGTAGCCTAGAATAGGTCTTACTTTTGTGTGCATTGCCCAATCAGTTCTGTAAAGATTCCATTAGATTCTAAGAATTACACTTTTGACCTCTTACTCGCTGTTATACATTTGAGTGCATCGACAGTGCATAGCGGTATGGTACCCTCAAGTGGGTAATGTGGGATTTTACAGCTAAATAAAAGTTGACGGACAGAGCTCTTTGCCATGCAGTTAATCCTTCAGCTAGGTCTCCGTAACCACTTTCTTCATTGAACATTAAAAATTGAAGTGATGTCACAAAGATAATTGGGTAACGTGGAAGATGATGTGTCAATGCCTTGGACTTGTCACACTCTGCTGCCATGTTGGAAGTTGATGCTGCTGTCTCAGTCTCTATCAATATATTAGTTAGTATAAGATGGTGGATCATCAGGTCAATACTGTAAATCACAGGTCAACAAGATTAGCCTACATCCAATGGTTGTGTTGCACCTGCACATGCTCCTGTTTCACCATGATGGTGCCTTTTTCTTTGTATTCATAAACTGACAGGTTTTCAATGCAAAACTAATGTTCTTTGTCGCATTTAAGGACTTTGGATCAACTATGTTGTATGACGTGCTATCTAAATAAAAGTGTCTTGACTTGACATATTCCACTGAAACAGCAGGCTGAACTGAGAATATTGTTGAACTCTTCATGTTAGTGTGCTCATTCATGTTGTTGGCCCTTTGTCCACAAAGAGATATCTTATCAGAGGAATGCTCGTATACCTTTGAGGTCATGGGTGATTTTGCATTGTGATGTGTCATATTAAAGTGACACTTCATGAAGTAGTATAGTGTAATATCGAGCTAAATTGGCCTAGAATGAATGTGCTCAATGGCTTTTCATGATTGGACAGAAGGATCTTCATAATCTCCAGACAGTTGCAACCTGTTTCCTCAAAATCCGTTTCAGAGTAAAAGAGAATCCTAATATGACACAGGTCTACAGATATTTGATGTACCATCATCTGTGCAGTGTGAAGTTACACAATTACTTTGGCAGTATGTTAGTTATTTAAATTCTTGTGAGATGTCTGTATTGGTTAATCCTTTTGAAAAGTAACTTATTACTTGTTATTTATTACTTTACTACATGAAATACAAGACCCATGGCGAGAGAGAGAGGTGTTTGCTTGTGTGCATGGAACTCCTGGACTATTTTCATCTAAATTTTATGAATAAAAACACATTAAAAATGACTCCAGATCTGCAAAAGAAGAGAAAATTCCTTCATTATAAAGGTCACTGATGATAGTGAGACCTTTAGTGGCCCATACTTGAAATGCTTGGTTTGAGCAAGTTGAGGACAACTGTTGAGGATTTTTTCCAGGCCAAAATGCTTTCGAAATTGTGTCGTTATTTTGATAGTATTAAGAACATTTGGGTTTACAGAGATGTTTTTTGGGAGGGGTAGCTGGGAGGATACCACAGAGTGTAAGGAGCAGTTAGAGGAAGAAAATTCCAGGTGAGCCCAGGGGGCGCTAGTAACCTCTGTGCTATTCTTGACCCAATAGAGTAACTTATTCATGTTACATGCCCAATAGTACCAACAACAATTTGGTAGGTAGACCAATGCCTCCCTTGGCCTATGAAGTTGCAGTACTGACTTCTTAATGCGAGCGGGTTTATTACTACACAAGAAAGAGCTAATATAGCTGTCTAAAGTGCAAAATAAAGATTTATTGATCATTATTGAGACATATACTGGAAAAGGTATAAGAATTTGAGCAACACCACCATTTTAATAATATTTGCACGGTCCATCATGGATATAGGAAGATTGGACCATCTGTTGAAATCAGCTTTACAGGTGTCCAGAAGTGTTAGGAAGTTTTTTGTAAAAATACTTGGAATGAATATTCCTAAATACACAAACCCCTCAGGGACCACTTTTTAAGGGAAAGCATGAGGCAGGAAATTTACTTTCTGCAGCATTAATTGGGAACAACTCACTTTTATTCACGTGAAGAATAATAACCTTCCCAATACTCATCTTTTGAAATATTTCCAAATTAGGCACTATGTACTGTCACACTCTGGCTCACTAAATACTGTATGACAATAAGGGAGATCACACAAGGGGTTTGCTACAAAGTGTTAATTTATTTACAAATGTATGTAGTGTTTTTTTATTATTACTATGTGTTGAAGTTACACTGTTACAAATTGGTATTTGAACATGTTATTTGAAAATACAACAGAAGTAAAAAGAAAGAAAAAATGACTGCTTACAAAACAAATGATAAAGTGCTTGGTAAGTCATTTTGTCTCCTTGAGCTGTAATTAGTAGTCAGCTGAAATGAGTGTAATTGGATCAGAGTGAGACAGGAAGGCTGGCTGTTGCTCCCCTATAGCTCAGTACGCTGCTGCTTTTGCTTCATTTCCTGGATCTTCTCCGGCAGTGTCTTGGTCATGAAGGTGAAGCGGTCGGCCTTCAGTCGGTATCCAACCTGCTGCTTCAGCCCGATGCCCAGATACTCCTCCCCAGCACCATAAGCTGGCCAGTGAGTCAGACCAGGCCCATTGGGGGATCTGCAGCAAGGAAATAAACACATGGAATCAAATAAATCAATAATATCAAAAATAGTTCATGTAGCACACAAAACAAAATTAATTCATGTACTATTCATAATATTTGTGAGCAGAGTATTATTTCAGATCAAGTCGTCACCAATAAAATTACCCAGTGCGTGCAAAGTTTCCCCAGTATGCCATCACAGTTTTACAAAGTTCATCTTCCTCCTCAGTAAAAGTGCCTTACAGGAAGAAAAGACAAGGATGATTAGAACTCTTTTACACTCTATCCATCGGTTATCTATCGGTTCTACCATAACACACTTTCAATGTTTCATATCTCAGCAGGAAAATTATCCACAATCTCAATTTAGACACCATGGAATCTTTTAAGTTTTACCATTAAACTCTATGTGGTTATTCAGGAAGCATCCTCCAAATACAAAGCCAATCTCATCTGCGTGGTCTGCTCCCACAAAGCTGGCACGTCTCGCTGCAAGAGGGCTTGGTGGATGCTGGAACTCATAGGCAAAAACTGGTGCTCCTGAATCTGTTGAAAAACATATAAAGCCTTCTATGACTATCTCTTTCTCTCTGCTTGTCTTCCATGTGCTGCAATCAGTGCGCTACTTTAAAATGCTGTGGGAAGATATATTTATGCAAGTTTGTTTCATACTGCAGGTATTGCGATTTCACTAGTCCCTTCATCCCAATAAAGCTTAGAATGTGAATGAGGTAATACAATGGATAGGTCAATCTCAAACCTCTGTGAGCATTCGATAATGTGATCGCAGGTATGGTGAAGATAATGTCGCCACAGAACTCGATGATGCCATCTCTATTTTTGATGCGGTCTTCTCCATTTCCCAAGTACTCACTCATAATCATGGCAGTGCTGAACTCACTGTCTGGCTGAAAAATAAATATTTATACGAGAGAATCAGAGTTTAACCTTATAATATATTAGGTAAGGAATCATTCAGAAATAAGTCCAAGCAGACAATACATTATTCTCTTATTATGCAACTACTTGCCAAGAGAGCAGCAGAAAACTTTATACTGTACAAACATATTTTAAATTTAAGTTATTTACTGTTATTACTAGCAGTCCCTGTACAGAAATAACTGAGCTTTTAGGGAGGCCCATTAAAAGTGCATACAACATCCCAAAGTATGCTAAAGAGTCATACAATAAAATCTAGTATGACATTCCATAAGACTCATTTTAACAACACACAAACCTCTCAGCGATTACACATAGGCCTTCTCTAATAACTCAATACTAAAATTCTTAATAAATTCTGTGGTGTTCTGTATCATTTGAAGTAATGTTCTTACATGCTTGTGAAAGTTGTTGATGACGGTTTTCATTGTGTCACTATCCACCCCTTCTACCCAGTCAGGTGGCAACATGAACTGAATGAAAATAAATGCACAAAATTAAATTTCTTGCCTATTCAAAGCACTACTTGAAAAGTGAATGGTCAATAGTGTTCATTTTCTGAAAAGTTATTTGTAACACTGTGTTCACTTACATTAGGCATCAACCAACCACATTCATGGTTGGTAACACCATTAATTAATGGCACCTTGTTGAACTCATGAGACTCTATAAGATCTGCAGGTGCCTTTGGAAGAAAATGGCCGTCCTTCACCACCACAAAGACCACCTCTGGATGCTGTAAATAGAGGGAAACTCATTCAAAAGGATATATGACATTGTGAACTTCAAAAGTAGGCCTAGTCTACATGTACTTCTATCTAGGAACTTGGAGTAGAAGAAGCACAGCATGACAGCTGTGTGTATGATCTCTAACCTCCTGTTGAAATTTCACAACATCCTCAGTGGACATCTGCATGAAACAGTCCACAATTTGGTCTGGCTTTGTGCCTGTGCAGTTCATTCCACTCGCCATACTCTAGGGTTGAAAACAACTTGAGAATACAGTTTTTATGTAATACTTTCAAGCAGTAATGAAAAATTATGACACAGAAAATAGCATGGTGAAGAATGCTTGACAATAACCAGTGCCACGGCCATAGGATCAGGGGTGATGACGGCTGCCATGGCCGCCGTGCCACTCTCTGCTATGGCGCGGTGGAACAGACCAGTGCTTAGTGGGGAAAGAACCTAACACAGGAAAGACAAACAGCATTCATTACTGCATTGCATGGACTGCATACAATGCGAAACATCCTTTTTTTTAATGCACAGCTGTTACTTTGAATCTCAAACAGCAAATTCTACGTATTGAAATCTCCATATTTGGTCTTTAGTATTTTATATTCACATATTAAATATAGTGCATAACTCAATGTATTTTGTAAAGTGTAATATTATGATTTTAAATAAACAAAACAGAATAATTCTAATGTACGCAGTGACTCCCATAGTCTGTTTTGACACCATGCATGGAATCCTGTTCTAAGTCAACCTCCAATTCCAAATGTAAAATAAGGCAATTTTCTGGTTACAAACATTTTTTATTAAGATTGCTTGCATATGCTTGTATTTAACAGGAATATTGGGTTATGTAAACACCTTAATCGGATGCTTCTTTATGGAGTAATTTTTCAAATTCTAGTAATAGTCGGTTAGTGATAATTTGCAATCTTATTTGAAGTGAGTAAATTGTATTTTAACAACAAGGTACAATGCTCCATCTATTATCACTTTATATCAATGGTAATAGTAATCACAAATGTATACAAGTTTCTAATTACCAGTGCTGACACACTAACACCCCCTGCGGACTCTCCAAATATCGTGACAGAGGCTGGGTCTCCCCCAAAGCTGTGGATGTTCCCTTGGACCCACTGCAGTGCTGCCACCTGGTCCAGAAGGCCCCAGTTTCCTGGGGCGTTATCATCTCCAGAGCTGTGAAGAAGACCAAACAGGAAAGCAATGAGAAAACAATGTCCACTGAACAGTAGACTAAAGCATTTTACTCAGAGATGGGAAGTAACCAAGTACAAATTAAGTACTGTGGGCTACTTAACTTGACTTTTACTCCACTACATTTGAACAAAAACCCAGAATCATGCGTCATGTTCATGACAGCTCTTTGACCATGTACAACGTCTTCTATTAAAGATCAAGCCAACCAAAAATGGTTTTACATCCTGTCACTTTTAAGGTTTTTCGATTATCCATAAGATTCTGGGTCTGTATGAAGATTAGAGATGATCCAATGTGAAATGCTGATTTGCTATATAATATATCATTACTCATTAATAAAAAAAGGCTGTATGGCTGTTGATATGTAGCCTGGTGATGCCATCCTACGTACCTCCGCTAAATATTTTATCTCCGTACGTAGTCTGGACCAATCCCCCCTAGCTGCCTTTCCCTCGGTTACTCTACGGTTTAGCCAATCAGCACACAGTTTAGAGCGATATCTCAAATTTTTGTAGTCCTACAGAATAGGAACGCGTTTGTTATTCTTCCCCCCCCACTTTCGAATTACATTCACAAAATTGGTACATGACATTAGCATCCATGATCTTGAGGATTGATTGCCACTACGATGTCAAAATAGATCAGAACTTGCCAGAGATCTGTTAATACTGAAAGCGAAAGTTGTAGGCATGAGAGCCAGGCGAGAGAATACGTCATATCCAAACGGAAACCTATTTTAATTGCGTTGGGCCAGACTGTCTACCAAACAGTCGCTTTCGCCCAGGCAAGTGGATATGGCCAACATGTATTCAAACACTGTGACTTTATCTTGATTACTGTCAGGGCCAGTCTGGCCTTTTTGCTGCCCTAGGCAAAATTTGAGTGTAGCCTCATCTTCTCTAGAAATGCAGGCAAAAAACTGAAGGAAAAAAATAATAAATGTATTGTGATACCCTCCAGATTGCCTAGTTTGTTTATGCCTAGAAACGACGCTGATGACTGTGTACTGTATGCAACAGAAATGACTCACCTGAAAAATCCCAAGAGGCCTAGTCTGTACTGAATAACCACCACAACCACATTCTGATATGCTGCCAAGGCAGAGCCGTCAGTGATGGCAGCAGATCCCAAAACAAATCCTCCTCCGTGTATCCACACCATCACCTGTGTGTCATAAACATACCCATATTAAAGAAGAAATCTGGTGTGAATCAGTCAATAGCCCTGTTGTTGTAGGTACCTGAATGCTGTTTTTAAGAAAAAGAACAAGAAAATTGTGAGGCTACTTAGATAACCTGATTACTAACACTGACTGAATGGGGCGTAATGAAATGAGAAAAAAAAGTTGTTATGCCCCATTCACTTTGGTGTTAGTTGCCAGTTCTCTCTGTTGTATCAAGTTTTTTTATTCTTTTTCCTACCTACAGCACTTGGTGAGTTTGAACAACAGGGCAATCGACTGATTTACACTGGTTTTCTCCTTAACACACACCCACAGTAAGGCACTCAAGAAGTGGACATTTTTAGACTAGTAAACTAGCACCACCCGCTGGACGACAAAATCTTTTGTCTGCGAGTGGGTCTAGCCTCGCATCATTCTCCAATTCTGCCAAAAATGCCAGGAATCTGGCAAAACCAATCATAACGCAGAGATGTGTTTTGAATCAAAGCGGGCGGGGTTTAAAGCCAAGCATAACGCAGAGATGTGTTTTGAATCAAAGCGGGCGGGGTTTTGAGGGAGAAACGACAGAGCATTGGCCTATACGCGCAAATATGGTTTGAAAGACAACGGGTTGTGCTCATCAACAATCTCCCGTTGTATCCATTCATCGGGGCCAGACTAAATAGACATCCAATCTCACATTTAGGCTGGTTTATCAGGCTAGGACATTTTGCCAGAACACTGGCAAGATCTTACAGCATAGCCTTTACTGATTTATACTGTAGCAGAACGTACAGGTAACTTTGCATTCTGGGCAGGATGAGCAGGTGTGTACACATTGACGTATAAGCAGTCTTCAGATATCTCAGGGACGTCCATGATCATGCCAACCAAATTCAACAGGAATTCAGTCATCTTGGGGTCTTGTATACACCTTACAGAATGAAAATTGACACAGAAGTTGTAGAGAAAATGAAAAACACACACATTTCCCGAGTGCAGATGCTGGACCAAACAATGTAATATGAAGAGAATAATAAAGGTTCCCCAATAATAGTTGCTCCCAAGTGTAGCACTCTTGTGCCAAAATAAATACACTTGGACACATCAGTTGTCTCACTTGAATGGCTTAAAATCCCATACTATATACATTTTGATAACATATTTTCTAGCTTTTGATTACTGGTAATTTCATGAGCTAGCAAAAGTGAATTTTGAGCAATAATTGAGTTTTAGGTCAGATTCTTGCACACAGATTGTGACCATTTAAAAATGAAACGTACATGCGAGGCATTTGGGTGGCATCTCGGACTCCTTCCCATCCTTCTTGCAACGGCTGCGGTGGAGCCAGTCTTAAATTTCCCACAGGTGCTTTGGCAAAAGGCACACCCAGGTATGCATGAACTACAGTTGTCTTTCCACGAACACGGACATAGTCCCCCTTTAGGATTCCCTGTTTGGTGTGGAGTAGTGGTCCTGTAAGATTGCCATGTGGAGAAATAATTCAGTTAGTTCTGACAAGAGCCATAGAAAGGCTTTGGTTCTGAGACTGTCCTTGATATTGATATGTTAACCACACTTTTGCATGGATTGTAACGTCCTTCCTCTGTGCTGGGTATATTGACCTAAATACAGGCCTATTAAAAAGCATAGACTAGTATTCCTAAAAATGCCACTTTTGATAAACACTCTCCTAAGCTCTCATCATCATCTCACTGAGTCCATTTGTATTTTTTTTAACCCAGTAGGACATTTCACAACATTCAACCAGTAGCAGTAGCTCACACCACTCACCCACTTTCCTGTGGACTGTCACTCCATGCCACTCACCAGTGTCATGTGCCACTTGCCATACTGTCCATACTGCCCTCTCTCTCCTGTGCTACTCACTTGCTGTTTTGTGCTATTTGTTGCGAATTGCCTCATGTCTTGTGCCACTTGCCGTTGTCCTGTGGGTTAGGCTCAAGGTTGTGTTTGTAAGGCAAGTCACGCCAGTAGCAGTGGTGCCGGACAAAGAACAGAGAGAGCGAGTGGCACGGGACAGTGCACAGAACAGTGGGCTAAAGCACAGCACAGGAGTCAGGTGTGTCAGACAGGTGTACAGTACAGTAGCCTACAATTTACTCAGAGATATCAATTAAACTACAGCATGCTCAAAACCAATAGCCTACAGTTGTATCTTTTTTGTCAGCATAATTTAAACTGGAGAAAGTGCAAATGAGGGTAAAAGTAGGATATTGGGTAATGTAAAGTTAACTGCAATACAATGTCAATGCTCAACAGGTTTGAACATTGCCCAATGTCACGTCCTGCTCAGTCGTAGATTGTCAGTTCGATAGTTCGATGCAATTTCTACTTACCGTCATGCACTGTCGATGTGCTCAAATGTAGAACAGCCGCGGTGAGTAGAAGGTTAATGATAAGTGTCATGCTTAGAGTCGATTGGAATCTTTACAGAGCTGATTGGGCAATGCACACAGAATTAGCCTAAGATCTGCTATTGCGAGATCATAACACGACTGTCGATGCAATAACTTTATTTGCAACCTACAGCTCCAGCAATCCAGACCACAGACAGTGATCAATGTTTGTTGTTGTCAAGTTCGTGTGTAACCTCAAGTGGTGAAGCTTGGGTGGGGGGTTGGGTTGGGTTGGGTTTGATGTCTGCCAAAGGTTATGAGGCGGAGCGTATGGGGATAGCATGGAAAGTGAATAGTTTGGAACAGTGTTTGCCGGCAACGTAGGCAAACACACAACACTTTCTAACAATCATTGAAGATCATCAATCAACGAAGTTTTCTTTCGGTTGTGTGAGTGTGTCAGAAAAGTCGCCCCTCGCCTACTTACAGCATTGAGGTGAATGGTGAAAACCTGCGGCTGCATTAAAGTGACAACGAGCACTAGTATAGCCTATAGCCTATTCACGTTGAAAAATAAGAGCCTTTCAAACGGTTGAACTCCACCTGTCCATTCAACAACAAATCGGCGCTTTGAACATGTTTCACTTAACACAACGAACACCTGATACTCTCTTGCACCTCATATGAATATTATAATATATGACTCAGATAAAAACACAAAATAAATACAAATAGGCTACTGCACTCTCGGCTGCGCTTGTGCCAGCAAAGATCTCAGTTCACCCCTGCTTCTGCTCATGCATCAAGTGCAATTTGAACTTGACCCGTTTCGAGTTTTCTTTTGAAGAGATAAAATAATAATAATAATAATAATAATAATAATAATAATAATAATAATAATAATAGTAATAATAATAATAATAATAATAATAATACTACTAATAATAATTAACAGATTGTGAACTGGCTACAATCTTCTCCTCAGAGCAGTAGTGCAGTGGTTCTCCTTCGGTCACTTCGTGAGACACAGCTCACATAAGGGGAAGATGCATGCATCTAAGTCGCTGAAACAATACTGGCTACAATATTCTCCTTAGAGCAGTAGTGCAGTGATAGTAGGCCTACAGAATATGGTTATTTTCGTCCCCATGGAAAAAAGTGCTAAACAGTTGGTAAAAAAAACAACATATAATCAACAAAGAAGAAAGACACTTAGACAAAAAAACATGGACCTTTAGACAATATATGGACAGTACACTAACTCACAGATAGTCAACAGTAGACTAGCCTACAAGATGGATATTTAGAGAGTATCAGGTGTTAGCTTTAACCTAAAGAGCAACATGTTTAAAGTGCGGATGTGCTGTGAGGCTCTTCTTTCTCAACTGGTGGTGGAAACAGTGCTCATTGTCACTTAAGCAGTGGCAGGTAGAGGTTTCTGATAAGTAGGTTACACCTCAATGCTGTAGGACAGGGGTGGGCAATTATTTTGGCCGAAGGATTACATGGAATTTTAGATTTTGACTAACGGGCCTGTGTTAACAGTCAACAGGTTGATGTGGGTTGATGCCGGTAAATTAGCAAGTCTCAAACCTGTAGCACCACTTACTTTGGGATTTGTATTTCATGAATACAACAAATTTGATCAAGCAAGCATATAATCTAAGTCACTTTAGCTAAATGAGAAATTATTGTATTCTGGGAAGGCTCCAGGGGCCAGGTTAAAAAGCTCAAAGGGCTGTGTGTGGCCCCCGGGCCTTAGATTGCCAATGTCTGCTGTAGGGTGAGTTTTCTGACACACCCACAAAAATAAAGAAAACTGATTGTTACAAAGTGTTGTGTAGGCCTATTACGTTGCGGCCAAACACCATTCAACTGGTAGGCTAAACCGTAGTAAAACTGTCCATTGGCTCGCCTATTCACAAAACTATTCACTTTCCATTGGTCTGGCTATCCCAATAAGCTCCACCTCATAACCTTTGGAAGAAATGCAACCCATCCCAACCAAACCCAACCCACCGCAGGTTGCACACTCAACAAAAACAAACATTGGTCACACTGACTATCTGTGGTATATATTTCTGGAGCTGTAGGTTGCCAAGAAAGTAGGTTATTGTAAATACAGTTATGTTATGACCTTGCAATAGTAGCCTATAGAATAGGTCTTACTTTTGTGTGCATTGCCCAATCAGCTCTGTAAAGATTCCATTCGATTCTAAGAATGACACTTATTTTTAACCTCTTACTCACTGCGGCTGTTCTACAGAGTGCATCGACGGTGCATAGCGGTAAGTAGAAATTGAGATTGCATCGAACAGCATCTTACGTTACCTTTTCTCTCATTTCCACTTCTTCCATTTTAAATAATTCTGTGAAAAAATAGGTTTAATTTAGGTTTTAAGCATTTAGTTTAATTGATGTCTCAGAGTGGGGGGCAAAATTATTTTCTGTCATGGGACCCAAAACTTCTAGTGGCGCCCTGTTACAAATCTTTCCAAATGGACTCAGTGAGAGATGATGAGAGCTTATGTGAGGGTCAAAAAGTGTAACTTTTCTGAATACTAGTCTATGTTTTTAAATAGGTCTTATTAGGCCAAAGACATTAGTCAGAACCAGAGCCTTTCTATGTAGCCCAGTTCGTAATGTCATTTTGTGGGACATTTTGGGGGGATTAAGTAAATTATGTATTTTTGGAAAACACATAATTTTTTGAGTCAGATGTCTATGTGGCGGAACATATGGGAATTACATTTATTTCCCATTGAAATGAATGGGAAAATATGCACAACTACATTTTGGCCTCTGAAGCATGAAGGGGCCATATATATAATATATGAATCCCATATATTTTCTGAAAGCATACATCCTCAAGATGTGACATAAAGTGGCAAGGTGTGACAGTGAGGCATGCCCCACCCTCCTCATTACAATAAAGCCAATGTGTTTGCAAATTCAGCTGTTTTTTTTGGTGACATTTAGGCTGATAGCACTTAGGGGGAAAATATAAGACGCCATAAACAATATAGTGACTCTGCACAGCGAAATCAGTCGCATATAACCTCTAAATAACCTTTCAAATGATACCACTATCGATACTATTGGCCAACAAATGACATAGATAGGAGCGTTCAAAGTGTTACAATGTTGCAAGTCAGAAAAATTGAAAAGCAGAGAAAAACAATGCTGAAGTTTATTAGCTTGTTGCAAGGGAGTTATTAGGCTAGCTATTTTGAACATTATGCTATCAGTGAACTCAGCTGAATGAATTCTGCTACTAGTCCAACCAAACCAGTTAAATGATATCAAGCCTACTTATCTAACATGCAACCAAGACAGGAATACCCCTATTTGTGGACTTTACACGAAATATGGATATAACATGGATATAACTTGAAGTTCACCGTAAAGGTAAGAGCCAGCTGGATGGTTTGGTATTTTGCTATGAAGTAGGCTAGGCTACGCAACGATGCAATGTGTGGATGCAGCTGTTAGTATGGGATTTATGGTTGTCATGTCCCTCATCTGAGTGATATCCTTGAAGCAGAAAAATCAGCAGACAGTTAATACTTGGCTTGTGCCGTTTATAGCACTACCGAACGCTTAACAGCTTATTAAACTTCCAGTTATGCCAACTAGCTGCGCCAACTTTAGAACCCGTCTGACTAGCCAGCTTCCAACTCAGTCAGATTCTCCACCCGACGTTAGCTCCATCTAGAAGAGGAATTTTATGGACCCCAACACAATCTGCAAGTTACTTCTAGCCTAGTTTATGAAAATGAAAAAGCCCTTTACATTCAGATAATAATTTTTTCTTATAATCTATGACGAATGTTCACATGCCATGCTGTAGTTTACTGTACAAACCAATTAGCACTAGAAATCTATGATAGCTAAGTTAGTACAATGCTAAATGGATACACCTTCTCAACAAACACATTTTAACCCATTTAAGGTATGAATTTCGGCATAAGTTAACAACAATCTGAAAGGGTAGACTTTATTCTGTCAAATTATACTGAAATGTGAAATTTCGACTTTTTTGGTGCAAGCATTCCATTATTAGAATTTTCTCAGAAACAAAGCTTCTGCCAAGCGACTGATTTCGCTGTGCAGAGTCACATATATTCTGAGAGTTTACACCCTCAGGATTTCACCCATTTTTTTTTTCAAATCCCACCCCTTTCTTTTTTGAAAACAGACGGCCTCAGGATCTCAGAAAACATAAACTAGGACAGTTGCCACCCTCCTCCTATACCTAGTCTGAAAGCATACTCCCACAGGGTGTCATACAATATAATTGAAACAGGCCCTCTTCATCTCTTCACTACCAATAAATACAAACTTGTGATACAAAAAAAAAAAAAAAAAAAAAAAACCCTTGTGATACAAAAAAAGTCTACTTTTCATGGATACTTTCACTGTATAAAGTTTTATTTTGATTGGACAAAAGGAAAAATAGCCCTGTTGAATTGTAGGCCTATTGTTTTATATTGCCCATTTTTTTAAACTTCAGTGTGTCCACCATATCTCTTAAACATTGATTTTCTGATTCCTACAATAACCTTTCCACTAAATATATACTATCTAATCCCTAAAAGATTCCCTCTAAGGTCAAAATTTCTATATAAGGAACTGGACTAATGTAATGGCCCTTGTCAGAACTGATTGTTTTCTCCCCGTCTTAAAGGACCACTACTCCACACCAAACAGGGAGTCCTAAGGGGGGACTATGTCCGTGTTCGTGGAAAGACAACTGTAGTTCATGCATACCTGGGTGTGCCTTTTGCCAAAGCACCTGTGGGAAATTTAAGACTGGCTCCACCGCAGCCTTTGCAAGAAGGATGGGAAGGAGTCCGAGATGCCACCCAAATGCCTCCCATGTACGTTTTAACTTTGCTATTATTGTCACACTCTTGTGTGCAAGATTGGGAACTCTAAATCAATGGCTGTGCAAAATTCACGTTTGCTAGTTACCACTAATCAAAAGCTACAAAGTAATATCAGCAAACTTAAAACCGTATGGGATATAAGCCATTCAAGTGAGACAACTGATGAGTAATCATGAAACATATTCTTTTGATTTTCATTCTATAAGGTGTATACAAGACCCCAAGATGAGTGATTACCTGTTGAATATGCTTGGCATGATCATGGACGTCCCTGAGATGTCTGAAGACTGCTTATACGTCAATGTGTACACACCTACTCACCCTGCCCAGGATGCAAAGTTACCTGTACGTTCTGCTACAGCATAAATCAGTAAAGGCTATTCTATAAGTATATATGTACTGTAGATCTTGCCAGTGTTCTGGCAAGGTGTCCACTTCATGAGTGTCTTACTGTGGACATGTGTTGGACACATAGGTGATGGTGTGGATACACGGAGGAGGATTTGCTATGGGATCTGCTGCCATTACTGATGGGTCTGTCTTGGCAGCATATCAGAATGTGGTTGTGGTGGTTATTCAGTACAGACTAGGCCTCTTGGGATTTTTCAGGTGAGTCATTTCTGCAAGACACAGTCACAGTGTTTGAATACATATTAGTCACATCGACAGCCATACTGCTTTTTTATGTCAATGACATGTTGTGCATCTGCATCTGCATTTGCATTGGGGGGGGGGGGCAGTAGGGGGCTAAGGGCAAGGAAAAACTCCTTTACCTAAGGAAGAAAACTTGGGCAGATCCATGGTTCAGGGGGCAAACCCAACTGACAGGGGTCATGGTCAATTTAGGGTGAGGTTAAGGGGTTTACGGTTAGGGTGAAGGTATTGCCTTTTAGGCTGTGCTGCTGAAAGGTGCCGTTGGGGGCAAAAAACACCATTGAGCTGAACACTCTTGATAGGCGTACGGTAAGTTTAGGCTGCTTTGTTTGATATTTAAACCCACTGGTTGCACCATTATATTCTGTTCAGTGATTGGACGTTAAAAAACATAGTGGAGGACACCTAAGCCTTTGGGGAGTACCCTGACTAGTACTGTAGTAAAATCAGAGAGTACACACTTTCCATACTCAAGTAAAAGTATATATACTCATATAAAATAAGACTATGGTAAAGGTGCAAGTACTGAGTTGGTTTCTTAACTCCAGTTAAAGTGAAAAGTATAATCTACCACAACCATGGGCAAACTATGGCCCAAGGACCACATGCGGCCTGTTGAGCTATTTAATCCGGCCCATGGAGCCTTCCCAAAGTATAATAATTTCTCATTCTAAAACTGATAGTTTCGGCCCTCGATTGTGATTGGTTGATCCCGCATTAAATTCATCATTTAGCACGGCTATAAAAAGCATTCAGTTCTAAACTGCTGCGCCAAAGGAAAGTGAACGGAGCTGCGCTTATGTGTTACTGTACTTAGCAAGAATTCAGTAAGAGGACATACATTTTTTGTAATTGGTAATAATGAATAACTCGCTATATTTTCAGTGGTTGTGTGCCTTCCTTTAATGAAACCATTCCCGGTTAACGTGGTTACAGTTTTAGATACACAATAAATCCCTAGAGTCCAATGGTAATGCTGGCTCGTCTGAGCCTCGTGGCTAACAACCCTCGTGCTAAAAACAGCATTACCATCGGCCTCTCTGGATTTATTGCTTACTTTACTTAAGGTGACTGGGATTATAGGCCTGGTTGTATTTGTTGTATTCATGACATAGAACCCCCGAAGATAGATAAATAGAACCACTTTAACCCTGCATGTTAACATGTCCTCTGAAAGAAAGTGGAGCTACTGGTTTGAGACTTGCCAATTTACCGCCATCAACCCCCATCAACCGGTTGACTGTTAACACCCGGTCTGTTTTTTTTTTTTGTTTGTTTGTTTTTTTTTTTACACTTTTTCGGTGAAGGAAAAAGACTTTAGTCTTCAATACACCAAATGAATTGCTGTAACAATTGTAAGAAATTCTTAGCCTGACACACCAGACTATAACATGAATGTAGTCCCAAAAACTCGCTGTCCAGATAACGTTGTGATTAGCTAAACACCACTATGTCTGAATACAACCAAGACATAAACAGCTCAGATGCAATCGAGGTCTGAGCTATGGCTTGTCCCTAGATGTACTCGCTGAGCAAATTCAATTTGCTACCGCTAGAGTGCGTCTAGAGTTCTAGAGTTCTAGGCTAAGAAATTCTACTATTGTTCCTTCTAATTTTGGGGAGCCACGCCTTGTGGTCTTAAAATTTTGATAACTTCCCTCACAATGCATTTAGCCAAAAGTAACTGGCCTGTTTTGAAAATGTTAAGAGTAGAAAGTCCAGATATTTTTGTTAAAATGTAGTGGGGTAAAAGTCAAGGTTGTCAGGAAAATAAATACTCAAGTAAGTTCAGTACTTAAATAGTTACTTTTCATTTCTTAGTCTATTGTTCAGTGGACATTGTTTTCTCACTGCTTTCCTGTTTGGTCTTCTTCACAGCTCTGGAGATGATAACGCCCCAGGAAACTGGGGCCTTTTGGACCAGGTGGCAGCACTGCAGTGGGTCCAAGGGAACATCCACAGCTTTGGGGGAGACCCAGCCTCTGTCACGATATTTGGAGAGTCCGCAGGGGGTGTTAGTGTGTCAGCACTGGTAATTAGAGATTTGTATACATTGGTGATGACCTTAATCAAGGCCATGAAGGGATAAGTAAGGGATAACGGCCGCAGAGGTGTGCTGATATGTAGATGTTATTCCCCTAGGTATCGGAACACCTTGAAAGCCATTATCCTGCTCCGTTTTGGGTTGGGGTACTACTTATAAAAGAAGATCCACAAGGCGGCTTAGTGATGTTATAGTTACCATTCTAAAGGGCATTGATATAGAATGGCGGTGAAAACTTTTTGTGTGTTTATGTTCAATGCTCTTTAGAATACAGTCTTGTGGATCTTCTTTCATATGAAAATAGTACCCCAACCGAACAGGTTAACTTTTTTCAAAATGGAGCCACATGTTTCTTTTACAGTATGTTTTAAACACTTGCTTACCGTCTATATGTTTTAGTTACAATCGGGCGATAAGTGGGATAACGGCCTGGTGGAGGCTGTGCAGTCGGACTGTTCTTTGCCTCCGCCTCGTCCATTAATATGTTATATCAGGACACCTCAGCGCCCATTATCCCTTACATAACGGACACCCTGTCAGCCAATGAGGAAACAGTATTCCATTCCACCGGGTGATAATTCAGTGTTTAAGTGATTATGTAAAAATGGGCTGAAATGCGTGTTTCCAGGTCCAGCGTGGCTTTTCATTCATTCATTATCTAGAATTATTATTATTAATTTTTTTTGTCTAAAATCATAAAATTACAATTTAGAAAATACATTGAGGTATGCACCTAAAGCCTAAAGACCAAATACTGTATGTTGATTTCAATACAGTATGTATAGTAGCATTTTTTGTTGATATTCAAAATAATAGCTATGCATTAAAGAGAGAAAATTTTGCATTGTGTACAGTACATGGCATGCAGTGATGAATGCTGTTTGTCTTTTCCTGTGTTAGGTTCTTTCCCCACTAAGCGCTGGTCTGTTCCACCGCGGTATAGCAGAGAGTGGCACAGCGGCCATGTCATCCATCATCACCCCTGATCCTATGGCCGTGGCACTGGTTATTGCCAAACATTCTTTACCATGCTATTTACTGTGCCATCATTTTTCATTACTGCTTAATAGTATTATAGTCAAGGAGCCTAAAAAGTCCCGTGGGATTTTTTTGATGAAAGCAAGCCACCCATCCAACTGTCTCAAGGACACCCCAAATAACAATAAAAAACATGTTGGCAGTCTGAAATATTGTGCTGGGAAAAATTGTGAAGCATATAAGAAAATAACAACATTTTGGTCTCCAAAAATAGGACTTTGCAAAAACGCCTAGGCATACCCACATATAAAATGGTGTAGAAAACACAAATTTTGATATTTTGTTTTCAAATTTGAAATACAAGTTGTTCAGACTTGTGGCCTTTGTTCCATTATGTCTATAACCTGATACATTACAGTAAAAGGACTATTTAATGTCTATGTATATATTTTTTTCTTTGGCGAGGGGAAAAAATGACAAAAACTTCAAAATATAAAGAGTTCCCAGTTTTCAGCAGAACCATTTACAGTGAAACTGACAACAGATTACAAAACTAGAGGGTGTCTGCTTTCCAAAATGGGTGTTTTCATCTCAATAGCACAAAGGGTTGGGATACAGCAACCATTTCAATTTGGAGAGGCGTTTTCAGGCGTTTTTCAGGCAAATCTGTCGGAATGCGAAGGGGTTAATTATGCAAGCTAGTAATAAATGGTGAAAATAATGATTCGTTTATTATGCTATTCGTTGCTGAAAAGTCTGATAACTGAAGTAGTGGTCTGATAACAGTAATCTTTTCTGGAATGAATACGTTTATTGACTCGGCATAGAAATAAAGGCATCATCTTATGTTTGTAGACTAAATCAACTGAAAATCACAATGAACTCCAATTCACAATGTATATTATAAATGTGATGTTACACATTACGCAATGAGTGTCATGCTTTCAGTTAGCACACAGTTTATATGAAGTTTTCAACATCGTCCTCGTCATCTCCTGAGTCTTCATCCTCTTCATCATTGAGTGATGTGGTGGGCTGCTCAGGATTGTCACATCCCTCACTGGGGTCACAGGCACATAACTCTGTGCAGCCGAGTCCTGCTTTACGACATGAACACCTCGCATTGTCACACTTGGATTTTGAACAGCCGCACTTCACCAGCTGGATGACCGCATTTGGTGCAGGCTGTTCCTTGGTCATCACTGGAACCCATACATCGTCTTCCAAGTTCCAGCCATAGTCCTGTGGCGATGGTACCTCTGGGTTTGGAACAGTGTCATTGTTCCAGATCATTGCTTGGTAGTGTGCCCGCAAGATTGCTTGTTGCAGTGCAGCTTGTGTAGGTGGCAACCTCTCTGACTCGGCCTGTTTCTTTGTGAATAGCCACCATCTCAATTTTTCCATCTTGGTAGTCTTGGTCCCTGGCAGGTAAATCTTGCAGAGAAACTCTTCGAGACCATCATATATGGCATCACTTGGCCAGCGCATGGTTCCCAGACTTGTCAATGCAGATATCTCATTGCTGTCATCCCTTGCGTCACGGAAGATCTTCCAGAAAGCAAGTTTGCCTCTGCCAGCAAAGCCCCCCGTGTTATCAGCTCCACTAAAGGCATGCAATCCTGGCAAAGCAGCTGCCTTGTTTGGCCCCAGAACTTTGTAGATGGGTCCCAGAGGAATGACACGTCGCTTCGTACCAACTCCAGTCACGAAGTTGGTGTTGGTGCATAACTCAGGATACCGGCGGAGAGCCAGAACAAAGACGTCGGTATCAGGTGAGTGAATGTTTATGATTGAAGCCCCACTTGCAGTTGCTTCAGCAGCATGCAGGAGAAGTTTAGTGTCGGCCTCTTCCTGCTGACTATGAAGGTGGTCGACATTCCTGTGAGTAGCTCGGCACTGTGAACCCCATGCAACAACCATCTGCTTCTCTTCTGCATGAGCCTTCACCAGCATCTTCTCAGCAAGATAGCCAGTGAGTTCCATCTTTGTCTTCAGATGGGACAGGAGTCGCTTCAGTGGCACCTTTGCTATGTTGGTGGCATCTGTTATGTGGTAGGCTATGACTGGCTGACCACCATGCCTTCTGTCACGAGTGGCACCCTTCAGAGATGTGACATCATAGCGATCAAAGACAAGGTGGACTTCATCGGCATCACTGTATCTCTCCAGGATACGGGTTGTGAACTGATCAGCATAGCTCCTTGTCATAGGGAGTTGATTGAGACCGGGTGAACATCCCACCATCACTTGGTAACTGTCCACTGGTTGAGGCATTGGGATCACCAACACCCATGGCTGACAGCTGCTTCTCATAACGTTTCTTGGCTCGCTTACACATTGTGACATTGACAGTTTGTTGGTAGCACTTTCTGTGCCAAGTGGCATACTTCAGTTTAAGGTCCTCGGGTGTCACATTGCCAAGGCGTCTGTTTATTTCAGGAAAGTTACCATCACCATACCTTGCACGTTCTCTGATATACTACAGTATAATTGTGTGGGCGCTTGGGGCCACCATCAGTTCTTGGTCTGTTTCAGTTTGGCAGATGATGCAACGTTGGTAGTCTGTGTCATACCTTTCCCACTTCGCGGCAGTTGGGGCTGCCTCCATTGTGCAGGCCACTGTCACTGTAAACTACGGTCAGTATCTACAAACAGTCCACCACCACACAGATAATCTAATCTAGTCTATAGTCAAGAGATTGGACGAAGAGCCTGCACCACAGTCTTCAATTAGAACTCACCTGCAACATTCAATAAGGGGAAGAGGGATTAAAATGAGACTTTTGAGAGCACTTACATGTTTGACCATATTATTATTGGCATTCACTCCCTATTCCGACATGCCATTATTCAGACATGTTTCTATTCAGACATCCCGGTGTTCAGACAGTTTTTCATGCCGTTATTCCGACACGTCTTTACTGACGATTAAGGGTAGGGATTGTTTTGATTTGCGCACATTTACGCACATTACGTACATTTACACACATTTACACAACTATTACTAAGGTAATGAACGCATGCCTTTTAATGACGGTTACGGTTAGGCACATGTACGCTTACTGATGTTTAGGGTTACGCACACATAAACACATGCCCTTACTGACGGTTAAGGTTAGATATAGTTAAGGATTGGGCACATTGTAATAAACACATGCCTTTACTGACGGTTAAGGTTAGGCATAGTTTTAGGGTTAGGCACATTTACGCTTGAGCAGCACCTAATGTAAAATAAAGCATATCCACCTGTACTGACGGTTAGGGTTAGGAATCGTTTTGATTTGGGCACATTTTCGCATGAGCACATTACAATTATTCATGTCGGAAAAGCGGCATGTTTTAAAACTATGTAGTATCATGCCCCTATTCCGACAATGGAAATAAAAAATGTAGTGGTATGTTTTTTTTTAAATGAAAATGCTGCTACTCCGACAATTGGGTGCTAATGTCTGACTAATGACATGTCTGAATAGCGACATGTAACCATTATTATTTCATATACTTGGAGTTACTGAAGCTGAATATGGATGAAACAGGAAAGAAAATGACCAAACAAATACATTTTAGGTTGCGGTATAGCCGGAAATATGCGGCAAGGATACAGTTTCTATGTGTGGTCCACCATGCTGGCCAGCACAATATTTCAGACTGCCAACATGTTTTTTATTGTTATTTGGTGTGCCCTTGAGACATCTGAATGGGTGGCTTGCTTTCATCAAAAAAATCCCACGGGACTTTATTTCGGTGAAAATGCTCCCTG
>JAODXP020004754.1:0-43367 GCA_027497455.2 Sardinella longiceps | reverse complement strand
GCCTCGGTGTGGACCATGCAGTGCGGGCACTCTCGACAGAGGCGGACTGCCCTGAATGTGATGCCCTTACCGGGAAGGTTCTTCGTGAACGCAGGGCAACTTTTCCAGAGGAGTCCGACGAGGAAGATGCTTCCGATGAGGACCGCGGCCATGCTCCCCCATCGAGGGCGGCAGCCGCGGTTTCCACGGGCAACGAGAAGACTGCTGTGCCCCCTGTTAGCTTCCATGACGGCAGGGGACCACTCGACGAACGAGCATCGGATGCTTTCGTTTTTGAGCACGAGGAAGTCACCCCTTTGAACTCAGAGTCGGAGTCAGAGAGTGTGACGAGTGAGCTACCGTCGGGGCAGGTGCAGCAGCAGCAGCCGCCACACACGCCAACTAAAGCTAATCCTAAAGCTGAACTTTATGATGTGCTTAAACGGGCGGCTAATCTTTTGGATCTTGAGTGGCCAGAGGCGGCTCCCCCGGCTCCCTCTCGCATTGACGATCGTTTTCTGACAAGAAAACAGGTGGAAGAGGAAGCCAAAGTCCCGTTTTTCCCAGAAGTGCATCAGGAGCTACGACGGTCTTGGAAGGCGCCGTATACTGCGCGAGTTCCAGTGCAGGGTATATCAGCCTATACTAATGTGGTCGGCATCTCAGATCTCGGCTACACGTCCATGCCGCCCCTGGAAGATTCCATGGCTTCGCATCTGTGCCCATTCGCTGCGCCACGGTGGAAGTCAAAGCCTCTTTTACCCATGTAGGATAACCTCTTCCATTGCGGAGAAAGCCTACATCACAGCGGGGCAGACAGGAGCAGCCCTGAATACCATGTCGGTCCTGCAAGCCTATCAAGCAGAGATGTTGAAACGACTCGCGGAGGGCGAGCTCGAGGGGAAAGAGGACGCTCTCGATGAGCTACGGCGTGCTACTGATCTTGCCCTCAGACCTACGAAATGTGCGGCTCAGACGGCGGGTAGGACGATGTCTAACTTGGTGGTGTTAGAGCGACATTTATGGCTCAACCTCACGCAGATCCAGGATCGAGACAAGTCATTCCTCCTGGACGCACCATTATCGCCCAGCGGTCTTTTCAGAGAAGCCATCTCCGTTTTGTCTGAGAAGTTTGAGGCTACGCAAAAGCAGTCTGCAGCTTATCAGCACATGCTCCCCCGTAGGCAGCCCCCTGCCAACCAGCCCGCTCGCCCCCCAGCTGATCAGCGAGGTGGACCGCCGAGAAGATCCCACTCAGCGGGCTCTCACACATCCGCCTCGGCGCGCGCGCCGCGTGGTGCGGACCGAGCGGAGCCTTCGTCGCGTTTCAATCCTCCGAAGCTCGCGGCAGGGAGAGGCTGGGCACGGCGAGAATTTAGACCAGACAATGCAAGGGCTGCGCGCCCACCCCGGTCTCAGCAAGGCCCTCCACCGCGCTCTCAGCACTCCTGACATGCGCCCAGGGCAGAAGAGATGAACTGCCGTTTTCCCTCTGTGCCAAAAGGCCACGGGGATCGCCAGGTCAGCGGTCTGTGCCCCCGCTACATCCCTTGTTAATATCAGAGGTGCCCTCGGCTCTGCCTATTGCAGCACGGCTCAGCCCTCAGTCACAAGCACAAACACACACTGTTCCCCCACATGTAAATGTTCACAATGCACATCCACTCCCTACCACGGTACAGAGTGTAGATATGAACAAGCCCTCAATAAAGATAAAGCAGTCCCCCCTTTCATTAAAAAACGGGTTTCCTCTTTATCAACAGCGCAGTTATTGGCGCGAGATAGCCAAAGGCTCAGATTGGGTTCTGAAAGTGATAGAAAAGGGTTATACTCTGCAGTTCGCACGGCGCCCCCCGAAATTCAGAGGGATAATAGACTCTGCGATAGGTTTGTCCGACCAGAAGGCGCGCATTCTAAAGCAGGAAATAGCTTCCCTGTTAGAGAAGCAAGCAATAAGAGAGGTCCCCAAAGAGGAGGCGAATTGTGGTCATTTCAGTCGCTACTTCCTCATTCCAAAAAAAGACGGCGGTCTCAGACCTATATTGGATCTGAGACATTTGAATCGGGCTCTGCGCACGTACAAATTTCGTATGCTCACCACAAAAAAGATTCTCGAAGAGATACGTCAGGGGGATTGGTTTGTGAAAGTGGATCTGACAGACGCATTTTTTCATGTGGCAATTGCGCCCAGACACAGGCGGTTTCTCAGATTCGCGTTCAGAAAGAAATCGTACGGATTTCAGGTGCTACCCTGTGGAATTTCTCCCGCCCCTCGGACGTTCACAAAGTGCGTGGAGGCGTCTCTATCCCCGCTGCGAGAAGCCGGGATGAGAATATTAAATTATTTGGACGACTGGATCGTTCTAGCAAACTCCAGCGCGCAGGCAGAACATCACGCCTCTCTCATGATCACTCACCTCCAAAAGTTGGGGTGGAGGATCAATTGGGAGAAGAGTGTGCTCGTCCCGAGCCAAAGCACATCTTTTCTAGGCATGGTGATAGACTTGAGGTCACTGACAGCTCGTCTCTCTCCAGCTTGCGTTTCGTCCCTCCAACAATGCATAGGGCTGTTCACAAGGGGGCAGCAGCTGCCTGCATATCAATTTCAGAGGCTACTGGGGTTAATGACAGCGGCCTCACCTGTGATTCCGCTGGGTCTGATGAGAATGCAACTGGTGCAGAGGTGGTACAACGCGCACCGTCTGCATCCTGTCCGAGACAAGCACAAGCGTTTGGTAGTCACTCAATGTTTGTTGCGTGCTCTGAGTCCATGGAAAAAGGAGAGCATTTTCCACGAAGGGGGAAAGTAGGAAGAGTTTTTTCTCGCGTCGTTTTGACAACGGATGCCTCGATGCAGGGATGGGGGGCTGTGTGTCGGGGGTACTCGGTGAGGGGGACATGGAGTGCAGACCAGAGGTCTTGCCACATAAATGTGCTGGAAATCCTGGCGGTCCAGCTGGCAGTCAAGCATTTCCAAGCTCTCATAGTGGGATCGCACGTATTAATAAGATCGGACAATACGGCGACAGTAGCTTATATCAATCATCAGGGAGCTTGCGCTCTTTAGCGATGATGAGAATAGCGAGGGATGTTTTGTTGTGGGCCCACAGTCACCTGCTGTCGCTCAGGGCCACGCATCTACCTGGGAGGTTGAACGTGGGAGCGGACATGCTGTCACGAGGAGGACCGATCTCAGGGGAGTGGCGCTTGCATCCGCGAGTAGTGCAATTAATTTGGCAACGCTTCGGCCAAGCGCAGGTGGACTTATTTGCTATGAGAGAGTCGACTCATTGTCCTCTATGGTATTCAATACGGGACAGAGACGCGCCTCTCGGGATAGATGCACTGGCGAGCCAGTGGCCGAAATTGAATCTGTATGCATTTCCCCCCATTCGATTAATTCCGGCAGTGCTGGACAGGGTCAGGTCCGAGAAAATCTCACTGATTTTAGTAGCGCCACGTTGGGAGAGCCAAGTGTGGTTCGCAGATCTCATACAGCTGACGCACGGCTCCCCCTGGGAAATCCCGGTGCAGAGAGACATGCTTTCTCAGGCGAGGGGATCGGTTCTGCACCCGTCCCCGCAGAAATGGAAATTGTGGGTTTGGCCCCTGAAAGGGAATATTTATTGAATGAGGGCTTATCTCAGGCTGTGGTAAATACCATTCAAAGCTCACGTGCAGTTTTCACCCGCTCTCTGTATGGCTGTAAATGGCGTGCATTTGAACGCTGGTGTGTGCAGCGAAGGGAGGCGCCTACCCACTGCGCAGTGGGTGTCATTCTCGAATTCTTGCAATGTTTGTTTGATAGGGGCTTGTCGCCTTCTACCTTGAAAGTGTATGTTGCCGCGATTTCGGCCTGCCATATTTCAACGGATCAGTCATCTATCGGAAACCATCCTTTAGTGGCTAGATTTATGAAAGGAGTGCGGAGGTTGCGCCCGGTTGAACCGTTGCGTGCACCGACCTGGGACCTGCCTTTAGTGCTTCAGGCTCTTATGGAGCCACCGTTCGAGCCATTGGTTTCTGTCCCTCTGCGTATTGTTTCGGTAAAAACGGCACTATTACTCGCGCTTGCTTCGGCTAAGAGAGTTAGTGAGCTTCATGCCATGTCCTCGCACCCGTCATGCATTAATTTCAGTGAGAATGATATGATGGTTACTCTGATACCGAGACCGGGTTTCGTCCCAAAAGTTCTCACCCCCTCTTCTTACAGGCAAAGGCTAGACTTAACGGTGTTCTCTCCCCCGCCCTTTGGGTCAGAGGAGGAGGAGCGCTTACACAGGTTGTGTCCAGTGAGAGCTTTGAAAATGTATTTAACGCGCACACAGGACGGGCGTAAATCAGAGCAGCTGTTTGTCTGTTACGGCGGACGCCAGAAAGGTTGTGCCCTATCTAAGCAACGCTTGTCGCATTGGTTAGTAGAGGCTATTCGGTTGGCTTATGAGAGCGCAGGTGCAGATCCTCCACAGGGGTTGAGGGCTCATTCGACTAGAGGCATGGCCACGTCTTGGGCTTTTACACGTGGTTTGTCATTGGAACAGATATGTGCGAGTGCTAGTTGGAGTTCACCTAGCACTTTTGTACAATTTTATAATCTAGATGTTTCTAGAGCACCATTGGCTCACAGCGTGCTAGGGTGGCCGCTGGCCAGAGTTTGATCTGAGTTGTAGTCTGTGTTGTCTCCGAAATGGACGCACACGGCGCGGTGTAATTCTGTCATAGCGTCTCTGACGCAGCGTCTCGTGACCGATATGAAAGGGAACGTCTAGGTTACGTATTGTAACCACGGTTCCCTGAATAAGCAATATCATCCAGCTGCGTCTCATCTAAAACGCCCAGTCCTCACTAAACCGCCCTCACACAGTACTGCCCCTTACTTCGTCACTGTCAACGTGCTGTGTTGTTATTGAACATGCGGGTTATCATGTGCTATCGCTAGCCTGGGGAATATTGAAGTTGCGTTCGATAGATAGGAAAGTGAAAGCATTTGGCGGCTCGTTTGTATTTTCTCTAGAGTTAGGTTCGTGAAAATGACTCTTATTCCGATTATAAATGGAGTATTTGCGATATTTAGATCATGCAAACTGCCTACGGCCAGATTGTTTGATGTCAAACGGAAAAAGAGTTAACAGGAGGCCTACATCAACCAAATATTTTCCTAACGTTATACCAGTGAATACACTCAATGAGGCCCCTTCCTTTATATTACAGATACTGACTGAAACCTGCAGAGCTCATAAGTCACGCAGCACGTCCCTCTACCGAATTGCTACGTTATAGTATGATACCGTTAACACAAAAACAGTTCTATTCCGCCATTGAGAGCATACAGAAAACTTGCACTTCCTAGATCGCAAGTTGAACATCACTAACGCGCTTGGGGTTCACTTCTATGCCGCCCCACCACCATTAGCACACATTGGATGATTAAATAAAACAGAATTGTAACTCTCAAACAGTTTATTTCAAACAAACATGAACAGTGAAGACATATTAAAACACATTTCAGACCGACATAATAAATAAATAAATAAATAAATAAATAAATAAATAAAATAAGAAATAAAGAATGAATAAAACTGGATTAAAGCTGTGGCACAAGGTCAGGAATCAGCTTGGCAGTGTTAAGTTTCTCTCCTTTTCCCTAGTTTCTCTTCTTCCTTTCTTTCTCAAACTGAACAAATAAAATCCTTAAACTTCAGATATTATTATATTATATTGCAAACATATCCCCCAATCCTCTAAAAAAAGAAGCATGTCTCAGAACATGAAACAAAAAAGCCTGAGATATGCCTACCCCCAGTTTTAGAGATAAGAAATTAGAACTTACACCTTGCTCTGTTAAGGATATGGTATTAACTAATTTGCATTAACTTCAAGGATTTCAGGACAATTTGTGGTCAGATACATTGAAACGCTGTGCAGTGAGATGGGAGACTGGCTGGACTGTGTGTGTATTTATTAGTGCCAGGCAGGGAGTCAGACAAATTCTATGATGATATCCTATTAAAAAAAAACCCAGCATTCCCATGTCCAAGCAGAGCGTCTCCTTGATGATGCTCTGCAGGATCTCCTGGGGGAGGACAGGCCTGTCCATCGCTGCCACTTGTTCTGCAGGGCACCAAATAAAAAATAAATGCAAGGTTTGCTTTGTATGATTTACTGTATGATTTACTGCTTTGGGCAATGGCTTAATATTTACATATAATAATAATTTATAATAATAATATTTAAGCTACGGGGGGTGGGGATGCATACCACCCAATATGTATGAGTAGTGAGGAAATTATGGATACAGTGTGTAATGACATGTGTTGTTTTTGGTCCAAAGCCAACCACTTTGCACTGCTCTCACACATGCCATTAGCAAGACCTGTAGCAAATTGAAGTCAGTCAGATTAGTGGTTCAGGAGTTACACAGGGAGGCTACGCTGGATGCATGAAGTGAAAACCACTTCTGCCGTAACAATTAGCTTCCACTGTGATCAATGGAACTGGCTACACCACAGAGGGCAGAGCAGTGAACATGCTAAAAACAAAATAGACAAGTCTTTCATGTGCTCATGATATAAATTCACTCAATGTAAAGCATCCATGTATTAATACAACCGAATTCCAAAAAAGTTGGGACACTTTATAAATTGTTCATAAAAATCGAATCCAATCATTTACAAATTTCATAAACCTATATATTGTTCACAATAGAATATAGATAACATGGCAAATGTTGAAAGTGAGACTTTTTGAAATGTTATGCCGAATATTGGCTCATTTTGGATTTTATGAGAGCTACACATCCCAAAATAGTTGGGACGGGTAGCAATAAGAGGCCAGAAAAGTAAAATTTTCATATGAGGGACAGCTTGAGGACCCAATTGCAACTTATTTGGTCAATTGGCAACATGATTTGGTATGAAAAGAGCCTCCGAGAGTGGCATTGACTCTCAGAAGTCAAGATGGGTAGAGGATCACCAGTTCCCCAAATGCTGCAGCAAGAAGTAGTGGTCCGAGATCACAAAGGAGTTTCTCAGACAAAAATTGCATAGAGTTTGAAGGTATAATCATCTACAGTGCATATCATCATCGAAAGATTCAGAGAATCTGGAACAATCTCTGTGCATAAGGGTCAAGGCCGGAAAACCATACCGGATGCCCAGGATCATTGGGTCCTTAGATGGCACTGCATCACATACAGGAATGCTAATGTAATGGATATCACAAACTGGCCTTAGGACTACTTCCAGAAAACATTGTCAGTGAACACAATCCACTGTGTCATTCGCCATAGCCAACTAAAACTCTATAGGTCAAAAAAGAAGCCATTCCTAAACATAATCCAGAAGCGCAGGCGTTTTCTCTGGGCCAAGGCTCATTTAAAATGGACTGTGACAAAGTGGAAAACTGTTCTGTGGTCAGACGAATCAAAATTCAAAGTTCTTTTCAGAAAACTGGGATGCCATACCATCCGGACAAGGACAACCCAAGTTGTTATTGCTTATTGTTAGCGCTCATTTCAGAAGGCTGCATCTCTGATGGTATGGAGATGCATGAGTGTGTGTGGCATGGCCAGCTTACGCATCTGGAAAGGCACCATCAAGTCTGCAGTCCAGATCGTTCACCCATAGAAAGCTTCTGGTGCATCATACATAGGAATACATGACAAAGAGGACCTAAGACAGTTGAGCATCTAGAAGCCTGTATTAGACAAGAATAGGACAACATTCTCTCCACAACTTCTCTCCACAGTCCTAAGACGTTTGGAGACTGTTTTAAAAGGAAGAGTGGATGCCACACAGTGGTAAATGTGGCCTTGTCCCAACTATTTTGGGATGTGTAGATGCCATGAAATTGAAAATCAACTTATTTTCCCCTTAAAATGATACATTTCCTCAGTTTCAACATTTGATATGTGATCGATGTTGTATTCTGAGTAAAATATTGAAATTTTAAACTTCCACGTCACTGCATTCTGTTTTTATTCACAATTTGTAAAGTGTCCCAACTATTTTGGAATTCGGTTGTAGATAGATGTTGGCAAATGGCAATTAATACCTTTCTCTGCTCAATGCTTCAAGGATGGGACCAACATGGCTTGTTCTGTTGGGGTACAGAGAGAGAGAGAGAGAAGGTGAGGTTTAACTACCATCTTCATGAGCAGAGAGGAAATTACTCAAAGTTTCTTTTATATAACTTATTACTATGTGGTAGAGTGGTAAAGTACAGTCTCTAATGGCAAAGTACATTCTTTAATACCTTTCTCTGCTCAATGCTTCAAGGGTGGGACCAACATGCGTTGATGGCGAGGGCAAGAAAGGTGTTCCAGCTTGTTCTGTTGGGGTTAAGAAAAAGAGAGGGTGACGTTGAACTACCATCTTCATGAGCAGCCAATATGAGCAGAGAGGAAATTACTCAAAGTTTCTTTTGTATAACTTATTACTATGTGGTAGAGTGGTAAAGTACAGTCTCTAATACCTCTCCCTGCATGCAGCCTCCAGGGTTTGGCTGACAGGTGCCACAGATGCGCTACCTTGACCTGTAGGGCTACAGGAAGGGGGGGGGGGGGGGGGTATGAATAGTGAGGGAAAAATGAATACAGTATTTGTAGGGATCCCTGCAGCACCACAACCTCCAAATAAACAGCATGTCAACCTGTACAGTAAAGACATGATTTAAAAATGATCTATTCAGGACCAATTTATACTTTTGGTTTGCGCTAGGTTTAGGCTCACATTTTTCGTCACAGAGCTCCTCCTTGCAGGCGTCCTTTCCCCAAAAGCTTCAGAAAAGCATTGCTAACCAGTTAACAACTTGTTGTTTCAATACAATGGCACAATACCAACCTAGTTAGCATGCGTTTGGGGAAAAGACCCAAGGACCCTAGGTAAATTTTAATTTTCAATTTAACCCTAGGTAAATTGAGCTAATAATGTTGCATAGTTCCCTTTTAAAGATCTCCATAGCTTTTTACAATGTTACAGTACTGGCAATGTACAGAGATGTAGTCATTTCCTTCCATAGCTAAGTGTATATGGTAAATGTTAAATGTAGGCTCCAGATAGGATGGCTGGAATATTAAAAACCTTATATTCCACTACATATTCTTTTAAGATTCGCAAAACTCACCTCCCCAAATCACACGTCTTTTCCAGTGTGGCCGACATTGCATACTAAAAAAAACAAATACACAAATAAACAAACAACAAAATCAGGACCTGTTAGTTGGTCTGCAAACACAATATCAGTAATCATTTTGTAAAGTATTGTATCTCACCATCAGCATAAATACCCCACAACTGTTGCTTTGGTACTGGCAAGATGCACCCTGTAATTGTGAAATAAGAACGCAATGTCTTAACAATGATTCTCATTAAATGATGGCTGTATACAGATCTCCACCCTCAATAGCTTTGATTATGTCTTCAAATGACAGTTAACAATCAAGAAGCCTGACTAAGTAGCAGTGTAAGCAGCTTGACTAAATGCAATGATTTGCAGTCACACATTTTTATCTCAATAGAAGGCATGGATTAGCTGTCTATAAACAGTAATGGGCAATAATGCCTCAAACATTCCACCAAGACTTAAAATGTCACGCTAACTTATATTGCCTCGGTTTCATGTACTCGCTTGAAATGATGACATGGAGATGAGAGGATGTGTTTACATTTTTACTATTTACATATTAGCCTACTTAACCCAAACAATTCATAGCATATTTTATTGATTCAGGTTTTATATGTGTGGACAGGTCCATGGCGCCGTTGTTCTAAAAGCGAGCTAAAAATCTAACAACGTTAGCCTACTAGCTTCTCAATCGTATCGTATTTCGATTGCATTTTCAAATAAATGTTTTGTTTTACACTCTAATTCTTTCTTCTAGCTAGCGTTAGCTCCCAAGTGTAGATCACATACAGTATGACGAGAGAAGAGAGCACGGTCTGGCACGGTGTAACAAGCCGTCTGGTTTCACCACCTACTGGTTTCCTAGCTTGCCCAGATGTCATGAATACACATTAACCGCATGGCCATTAGCAGATTCGTTACAATATCATCATGATTTACTTGTGTTTCCTTGGTGCATGTCAATAAAATCGAATTGTATTAAATAGTATAGTGATTAGTGTGTTGTGACGAAGCTTAGAGATGTTACATGGTATTTTCTTTCTTTATTTCAAACATTAAAAAAAACACGTCTCACTGGATTTGAACTTAGGATTCAAAAGTCAAACGTTGTCCTGAGCATAAGTCTGTGACCATTGTGCCACGCTCTTGCCTCTTAACTTTAGAGACAGTAACAAGACTTACCCCTATATAAGTGTCTCTGACTTACCCCAAGTAGTCTATGTCCTGCATAAGCCACCTGATGTTTTTCAAGTTGTGCAACAACTTGCTACCATGACTTTTGTCGTATTAGGCTATAGGCCTATACAGGACCTCTACTTGGGTGAAGTGTTGTTATTGTTGCTAATACATAGGTATATGCGTGGTGCAATGGTTAAGAAATTGCGGTAGGACACCTCCTTGTCTTTTGAATCCTGAGTTCGAATCCAGAGAGAGACGTTTTTTTTTTATGTATGAATCAAAGAAAGAAAATACCACATACCCTCTCTAAGCTTCATCACGACACACTAATCACCATACTATTTAATACAATTTGATTTTATTGACATGCACCAAGGAAACATAAGTAAATCATGATGACATTGTAACGAATCTGCTAATGGCCATGCGGCTAATGTGTATTCGTGACATCTGGAAAGGCTAGGAAACCAGTAGGTGGTGAAACCAGACGGCTTGTTACAACGGCGCTAACGTTAGCTGCTAACTAGCTATGTCTGTCAGTCGAATTAAGATGACAACCTTAATGTCAGTAACCTGCCTCCCGCGCAGATGGATGAATTGAATACACGAGTGTCTGCGAAAGCTAGACTACAATGTCAGTGCATGTTATCGAAATAAAAAGTATAGCCAACTTACCAACATAATCTTCCTAGCAAGATGTCACCATCGCTGAACACTAATAGAGCGGCGTGCGCCGTAGGTAGCCTTCTTCTGGAATGAGAATGACATCATACCCAGTGTCCCTTGCGGAATTGTTCACGATTGGCCGGCAAATGTTGGGCGTGCTCGTATTAAGGGCGTGCTCGTATTAAGGCGGCACCGTCAATACTGCAGCTGGACCCTTCTCTGAATAAGAGGGAACAAGACGCTGCGTCTCCTTGCCGTGTGCGGCCGCTTGGTCGCGCTGAAGGCATCTGAACAGGACGCATCCAGGCACTGCACGGTATTTTATATGCGCGCAGCACGCGCATGTGACATCAGTACCTGAAGCCATCTGATTGGCTTTTGGTGTTATACAGCTTCAGCAGTTGCCCTGGAAGGGCTCATTCCCATAGCGTCTCTGACGCAGCGTCTCGTTCCCTCTTATTCAGGGAACCGTGGTTACAATACGTAACCTAGACGTTTATACAGGCAATGCACTAGTCAGTATAATGTGCGAAGTCAGGATGTATCAGAATTGCTGGTCATTTTTTGCACGTCAACTTGAGTCTCTGAACTTGAGTCCACATTAAGTCTCAAATCTTTGAGGAGCAGGGCTAAGTCAAGTCCCAAGTCTTTGGTCACAAGCCATCTATCCATCCATCCAGCTATCACACCAGGGAAAGTGTGTGAGTGTGTTCCACACATAACAACTGTTCGCCCAACTGACCTCAGATTTGGTTTGTATCTTGCTATTGGTACAAGTTAGTGTAACGTCAAGTTTGGTGATGTGTAGAAAAAAAATATTAGAGATATTGTTAAATCAAGCATGCTCTAACCACTGTAGCCACCCATCCTTTCATACCCCCGGTGCAGTGTTAACTTGATGGGGGAAAAAAACAAAAACACTATGTGCGTTGTCTATTACCATTACAAGGGATTACAGTGGTAGCCGAAGTTCGCCAATCTCAAAATAACATGCAAACATACGCAAACCCACATTTTTAAAAGCCCCAATGTGTAGCCTTTGAGAAAAAATTAAGCGCAACACATTTCAAAGTACGCATTACAGCTACGGTAGCCAGCATGCGGATGTCGGTCAATTGTCGGTCAATAGCGAAAACGCGAACGATATGACCGTTTTGAGCTTCCGTATTCCAAGATGGCGGATTTACATGGAGAGTCTACCCCAGTTAATGTGCATGCAAATGCGAAATTTCAAGCCAATACGGACACACAGAATTTATAGTGGTGGTTAATATTTATGAGAAAGGACAAGCTTGTCAACAGGTAAAGTAGATTTTGATATTGAACAATAAAAATGTTACACATTGTATCTTAGTCCATAAAAATGTGCTTTCCAAACCTTAAGTATTTGCCTGAGAAGTACTTTCTTTCCAATCGTATCTACTGCAGTCAACTGACTATTGCAACAGGGCTATGCTTGAATTACACTGAACTTTTGCTTGAAAGGTATATTCCGGTTTTTACAGTTTTTCTCAGTTGTTTTGGTACAATTGACCGATCCCAAGCCCCGCCCATGTCACAATAGGGCCCGCAGTGAAACTCGGACAAACTCGGTCAACTTCTCCCTTCCCTGCATAACAGTACTATGAGGCTTGCAGCTTTGTCATGAAAATAAGGTGTAATCTCATATCACAACAGTGGAATATGTGTTGGTTCCGTATCATAAGTCCGACATCCCATTAGTCCGACATCCCATTAGTCCGAAAAAAAAAGAAGCCCATTGTTCCGACATCCCATTAGTCCGACGATACACATGTAGAGATGCATGGATGGCTTGTAAGGAGGCTAGTAATTAATGACCAAAATATTGACGCTACTTGTCAGTGTTGAGCTGTTCTAGCTCCTCTGTGTGTGAGTGAATGCGTGTGGGCACATTGTGTGTGTCTCCTCCTCATTTTATGCTAATTTGTGATGGGTTTTGTAGTAGGAACGTTTTTAGACTGAAACAGTTTGTTCATTTGCAGTTTGTTGTTCATTTGGCTGATAGATAATTGTCGCTATTTAGGAAATGCAACCTTGGTTGCCCGTGCAACTGGCACGCACGCACCCCCTACCCCAAGTCTCTGCTGATGCTTTTATTTAATTAACCATTGAATAAATCCAGACTGCGGTCTATTTCCTAAAAACTTTGTCTGCCATTGTTTTTGTTAGACTAACGTGACACTATGTGAATTCCATTATGTTTTAAAACTCATAATTGGTAATTAAACAAAATCGATCACACAGAGTTTGTCCTGGAAGGGTCCTATGTTCCCCGCCTTGTATATGACCACGGAAATTGCATGGGATATGCTTGTGAGTGCACATTTCGTAGGTAGCCTATACAACCTGCGGGGTTTCGCACCATCTCTCTGTTGCCTGCATTATGCAGAAAGCAGATTTGGATAGCCTGCTTGAGATTGGACATTTGAATGAATAGGCTATTATATATTATTTATTTGTTCGGTAATGTTCTAACCAACCATACTATAGTGGTCCGCTATAGTGGTAAAGTTTATGTCCAGTTACGCGCAACTCCAAGGCCAATCTGGAGACGTCTTTCGCTCAAAATCTCTCATACTTCACTTGTCCTTTTCGTTTGGTAGCCAATCTATAGCCTAGGCTACCGCGATCAGACATGATATCCATATACTTTGATTTTGGAGAAATTAGTGCAGTCAACTTTTGGGACATGGTTGTTTGTCTTTGTGCTGATTTAGGCTACTCTTAAAAGCGGCTGCTTTTTGCAGAGGCCACCCGACGTCTCCTTATCCTTACAACTTCTCCAAGTTTAGGCTACTTGTTGTTTCCAGTAGATTTTTTCGTTAAGATATTAACCTTGTTTGATTTATAATGTGGTGAAACTTGGGAATTAGTGTCGAATAGACCGCTGGTATTTTGTAATTGTGTTATTCACTGCTTAAACCAGCGCACTTCTGCAGCAGCCTTTTTTTTTTGCAGTGAAGACATTAAGGACTGTCAATGCTTTACTTAATCCCTGTGTGTGTGCTTTTGCTGTGTGTCAGACTCTTCAGTCAAGTTGACTGCAAACATACAATTGTCATTAGGCTGATTGCCACTGTCTTCTCAAGCAGCTACTGTTACATACAAGACTTAAGTATCTCTCAATTATATTATTATATTATATTTAAATCAATTAAACGTGACTATATCGCACTGGGCTCTGCACTGCGCCTCTGTGCAAAGAACTTCAGTTCGCGGCATCCCCTCTCCTTCCCTCATCACAAACAAAGTGTGGGCACGGAGCAGCAACAACCTGCACCTTGCCGTGCGGCTGCATGGAAGCAGCGGGGAACATAGGACCTGGGGAACATAGGGATGACCCCGTACTCAGTGCTGCGGCAACGAGTGTTTGGATATGTTTACTGAGTTTGAAACTAAAAACAATGTAGACTACTGAGAAAACGCATTTCACGAGAAAACGTATTTTCCTTCGCGGACTGCTGGGTGCACTCATTCACCAGATTTGGTGAGATGTATTGTTTTTCTGTGTTTTCATATTGCTTGACGTAGCAGAGAGACAGCAATCGCATTTTTCCTTTTTTTCTGTGGATTATATTTTTGGTTTGCTATATCGCAAACAAAGTTTTGTCAGCAGCGGCCCTCTCGCGTTCCTGGATTGGATTATTGACTCTTGTGCGTGGTCCTTGCAAAATACAGGACATCTTTCGTTTAGTTTGGACTTTTAGGTTTATTTTCAGGACTGAATGAAAGGGGGAATTGCAATGCCTGGGATTGTTTGGCACATTTAATTGTGTTTGAATATAAAGCGCCGCTGTGCGCGACCTGGGTCATGTGTGTCCTCCTTTACTGTTAAACCGAAGAAAGGGACATCGTTTCATAGCCTATAATTAAGAGATGCACTCAGATTTGTAGCCTACCTTGTACTTTATTCTCAGAATTATCTGTTTATTGCATTCATATTTAGTCATTCAAAAGAACCCCTTGATTGTTACAACAGGCCAGCACATTTCCACCTGTTTTTAGACACACAATGCTGCAAAAAAGACGTCTCCTCTGTTCCACGAATTTTGCGTCTTTCATTACAAGTCATCCATCCATCTCTACTGTGTATGGTCGGACTAATGGGACTTCGGACCAATGGGCCTGTTTTTTCGGACTAATGGTATGTCTGACTAATGGGATCTCTATTCAATGGTTCATTTTCGGACTAATGGGATGTCGGACTAATGGGATGTCGGACCAATGGTCCGTCCCCTATGTGGTTCGGGGACCTCTAAGCTTACTTTCTATGGATGTGTGGGAAGGTTTTTTTTTTTTTTTTACCCTCGCCGCTCAGGCCATGCCTGCCTATTCATTCATACAAGAAGTAGGCTAGCCTCAGCCAGCCTCGGCTCTCTTCAACCTGCTAAGCAAGTTCAAACTTTGCATGGATATGGGTCATCTAATTGTAATACAATAAACAAATAATTAATGAATACGGCGAATAGGCTTACGCAAAGTTGCAGCCACGTAGGCTAACATGAGAGATGGAGACGACGGACGCAATGATCTGCTTTAATGTTACAGCATCAGTGATAGTGACGGCAATGTTATTAATATTTTTTTACCCTCAACACAAATGCATGTTCTCTCCCAAAGCCTGTGCTTATATTGACACCGTGTTTTAACCTCAATCATGACAATTATTAACTTATCAACCAGCCTCCCCCAAGGAGAGCCTACAGTAATGTTAGCTGAGTGCAGTGTGTTTGATAACGTTAACGTTAGGTTACGTCTGATCAGACCATTTAAAGGAAGGACTTTGCCGCTAACCAACGTTAGGTCTAACATCACAAGAAGAATCGAGAGTTAAGGGAAGGGGGTGGAGTTTGAAAAACAGGCCAATGACATGACGGACCGTTTCATCAAGAGAGCCTATAAACCTTACACTATTACGCAAGCTCGTTCAAGAGCCCATAATTTGAATTGCTCTGACACTTTGATTAAAAAGGGCTGCAATAAAAATAAACTATCCCGTCCCTTTTTTGTTACACAATACAGCACAGAGGCCAAACAGGTTACGCGCATTATCAAGGATAATTGGGCTATTATCAACTCGGACTCTGATCTGCAACAGATCTTTCCAGAACCCCCTTTAGTATCATATAAAAGAGCTCCTACACTGTGCGACAAAGTCATACACAGCCATATCCCCCCGGAAAGAAAAGAGAGTTGGCTTAAGAGACCAGTGGGAGTTTACCGTTGCATGAATTGCCCTCACTGCAATCATCTTATCCAGTCTAAAACGTTCATTGATTTTAAATCCATAAAAGAATACAAAATAAAAGATTTCATAAATTGCAACACCACGTTTATAATTTACCGGTTGTCCTGCTCATGCCCTGGTGTGTTCTGTGTCGGACACACTAAAAGACGCTTACGCGACCGGCTTGCTGAGCATAAATATGCTATTCGCACTGGTAATACGGATTTCCAGATGGCCCAACATTTTGTACAGCCGCAAAATAAGAATGACTCCTTGCTAAAAATTGAAGCTTTGGAACATATTAGGCCCTTAGATAGAGGCGGTGATCGGATCCGTAGGCTCAATCAACGCGAGACGTTTTGGATCCACCAACTAGATGCGCTCAGATATCCAGGCCTCAATGAGGATATTGAGTTTAAATGTTATTTATGATCAACATCTGTGTATATTGTACTTATGACATTGTGTATGAATATTTGTGAATGGTTGAATATGGAGGGATAATGAGAATTGGTCTTGTCGTGCCTTAGACATTTATTTATATACATATACTTATGTCCCTGATTCCTTGTCTCGATTCATCCCCCCCTTCTCTGTTTTGAATGGGTGCCACTGATTGTATACTAATTGTACACCTGACCCAGGGGTGGGGTTAAACTTTCTTAACCTGGGATCATTCTCTTTGTCTTTGCTTTGCCCTGATGAAGACCACATTGGTCGAAACATGTTGGCATTTTAAATATGAGTAGCCACATTTAATAAAGGCTTTTTAACTTTTTTCCATCCTTCATAATACTCCTGAGTGCCTGGGAATTATTTCTTAGTTAAGGGAAGGCTTTTACACCTTTCACACTTACAGATAAACAGTTTTGTAAGTTTACACGAAGCTAAGTAGGAGTATTCCTTACATTGGCTTACATTAGCCTACATTCAAAGATGGGCTACATGGGGTGGGCTATGCAGCAGATTCGGTGTAAAACATCAACTTCTTTACAAACACATAGGCATACAATGTCATCCCCATCCAGAAAAAATACTCAACACTTTGAGAAAGTTGCTAGGAATGCAATTTTGCTTGTATGCTGTGTAGGCATCTAGCAACTTGGGCTGGCTAGGTTAACTTTTCCCCTCTGACCTGTCGAAATCAAAATAATCCGAAATAGGGAAACGGTGAACATTCACAGAGACAAACCCATCACGTTGTCTACTGTTGTTTTTATTGCTGTTCACATTTTGAAACGATAACATTCAGGCTATCTGAACCGAAAGCCATCACAAATGAAGGTATTTACACAGGCATTTCCAGCTCCAGGCACGCTGGTTTTGGCCAAACTTGTCCGAGGTAGCTATACGTAACAATAGATGGGCGGGGCTTGGGATCGGTCAATTCTGGAATCGTCCTCGCTATTTGCAAAACAGTAAGTGCATTTCTCAAAACAGTTTAAATAAAATGCAAAACTGCAAAAGCCGGTTTCTTGCTCAAAATCCTTTGTTCATCTCTTAAAATTATTGTAAATATATGACTCAATGAACATGTCAAGCCATCAGAAGGACACATTCTTGTGTTGCTGCGTGTGGACAAAGCAGTCAAATTGCTTAGTCATGTTGTAAATGTAATAGTGCAAACATGACGAGTGTTCTGATGTAAACCTTATAAACCTTAAACTATAAAGTATTGGTGATAAGTATTAAGTTGTAAATGACACCTTAGTAACATGAATAGACTTGAGTCCCCATCTCTGGTGCTGGTGAATGAATAAGTCAGTATAGTGTGAGTACAGAGTTAGTATTTGTTTATAAGTGCTGAGGAGTGGATGTGTGAAGTCAGTATAGTGTGACTGATCATGGTTAAAAGGAAGTTGATTAAGTTTCACTGTCATTTCATCCTTGACCAGTCAAATCAATGTCATGACAGAGACAGATTCTCATACCTTAAAACGGATAAATTTGTGCCTATATTCATCAGTGGTGAAAATTATTTAGGCTAGTTAAAGCAGACCTTCAGTGTGATAAGGAATAAAAGTATATTGCAACATCATGAATAATTTGAACGTTTGCCAGGGAGCAGAATTTTAATACTTTTGTGCAGGCCAGATAAGACCCCTTGCTAGTTGTTGTCTCCGGGTGCATCAAGCAAGGTGGTAAGTAGCTATCTGTACAATTACAGTTAAGTTTTCAATGCCTCGTTTTAAATGTTCGAACGGTAATTATACCGTCAACAAAGTGTGGGGCTACTTTGAGCCTTTCTATAGTTTAAAACAGCAATTTAGCCACTAACACCTAACTCAATACACCCTGAAGCTACCACTAGTGAGCGTTCTTCTCTGGCCTGCAAGAACGTTTCAAAATTCTGCTCTTCGGCAAACTACAGTAATGCTTTAATGTGACTGTACTTTTATTAATTAACATGAATATAAACTTCAGACTCACTTATAGGGGGAATGACCCCAATGCTGTGGCTGCGCTTTCGGGAAAGTGAATCTTCATACCCTGCAGAAAATGAAGCTTTAGTGCAAGTTCTACCAGGAAGACTCTAATGCCACGTAATGCACTCATTATCGCCATCCAATCATCGTCCACCACTCTAACATACCTGTCTTGCTGCTTCAGGTGCCAACACGTTGATGCCACCACCTCCCTCCCTACCACCACGTTTGGTCCCATCAACCTGTCCGGGTCCTGCTGACTCAGACAGGATAGGCCTGATCTATAGACGTTTCAAGGCCTTGACTGGTGATGGGGTCTACGCCAAGGACTTTAACTTAAAGCATAAGTTTGGTTTATCTGAAATTAAGCCTTGTTTTCAGATTGTTTGTGATATTTGCAGAGGAGGCCTGTGATCTTAATCCCATGGGAATGTGCCATGTCTGTTGTTACGAATTCATACATTTACACAGATTGATACATGTACTGATACTGATACAGTGGGGAGAACAAGTATTTGACACACTGCTGATTTTTCAGGTTTACCCACTTGCAAAGTATGTAGAAGTCTGTAATTTCTATCATGGATACTCTACAACCATGAGTGATGGGATGTAAAACAAAAATCCAGAAAATCACATTGTATGATCTTTAAATAATTATTTTCCATTTTATTGCAAGAAATAAGTATTTGATACATCAGAAAAACAGAGGTTTTCTATTGGATTCAGGTCTGGAGACTGGCTAGGCCACTCCAGGACCTTGAGATGTTTCCTACGGAGCCACTCCTTAGTTGCCCTGGCTGTATGTTTTGGGTCGTTGTCATGCTGGAAGACCCAGCCACGACCCATCTTCAATGCTCTTACTGAGGGAAGGAGGTTGTTGGCCAAGATCTCACGATACATGGCCCCATCCATCCTTCCCTCAATACGGTGCAGTCGTCCTGTCCCTTTTGCAAAAAAGCATCCCCAAAGAATGATGTTTCCACCGCCATGCTTCACAGTTGGGATGGTGTTCTTGGGGTTGTACTCATCATTCTTCTTCCTCCAAACACGACGAGTGGAGTTTAACCCAAACAGTTCTATTTTTGTTTCATCAGACCACATGACCTTCTCCCAGTCCTCCTCTGAATCATCCAAATGGTCATTTGCAAACTTCAGGCAGGCCTTGACATGCGTTGGCTTGAGCAAGGGCACCTTGCGTGCACTGCAGGATTTTAATCCTTGACGGCGTAGTGTGCTACTGATGGTTTTCTTTTAGACTGTTGTCCCAGCTCTATTCAGGTCATTGACCAGGTCCTGCCGTGTAGTTCTGGGCTCATTCCTTACCTTCCTCATGATCACTGATGCCCCACAAGGTGAGATCTTGCATGGCGCCCCAGACCAAGGGAGATTGACAGTTGTCTTAAATTTCTTCCATTTTCTAATAATTGCCTTCTCACCAAGCTGCTTGGCTATTGTCCTATAGCATATCCCAGCCTTGTGCAGGTCTACAATTTTATCCCTGATGTCCTTACTCAGCTCTCTGGTCTTGGGCATTGTGGAGAGGTTGGAGTCTGATTGATTGTGTGGACAGGTATCTTTTATACAGGTTAACGAGTTCAAACAGGTGCAGTTAATACAGGTAATGAGTGGAGAACAGGAGGACTTCTTAAAGAAGAACTAACATGTTTGTGAGAGCCAAATATCTTACTGGTTGATAGATGATCAAATACTTAGGTCCTGCAATAACATGCAAAATAATTATTTAAAAATCATCTACTGTGATTTTCTGGATTTTTGTTTTAGATTTCATCACTTACAGTTGTAGAGTACCTGTGATAGAAGTTACAACCTTCTACATGCTTTGCAAGTGGGAAAACCTAAGAAATCAGCAGTGTATCAAATACTTGTTCTCCCCACTGTATAGTTTAGTCTTTTGGTATGTCGTTGGTGACTGGCAGGTCCCTCAGGGAGGTGGGGCTATTGTTGTGAATTGACCCATGATGAGCGCACCTGGGGAGCGTTGGGAAGATGGTGTTTTGAGAGTCTCTGTGGTTTTGAGACCAGAGAAGACGGGCGGTGGACAAGATTGTCCTTTTTGTGATAGCAGTGCCCAGTTTGGATCAATCGGGGAATTATCCGAGGAGTATTGGACTGAGCGACGGGATTTGTTTTGCTTTGTTTTTTTTCTTTTTGGCTGTTGTGTTTCTTTGTTAATTGTACCTGATACCCGAGTGGAAGGTAGATAACTCAACTGAGTATAACATTAATAAAAACCGAAGTCACTGGAACTCATTTCAAGCGTGCTCGTAGCTTTACTGAACAACTTCAACTAGCATTACATCAGGCATGACCAATCGATCAGTGATAGATAGGATAACATTGGAGGGCAACTCAGTCGAGCACAGAGTGCTTATGTTAAATACACTACATCCCTTTTTTCTAGCTTAAGACTTTACTTTACTTTAAATCATATCGATTCAATTTCCTGTAACTCATCAACATGAACAGCAAATATACTGCTTTGGGGACACACACTTGTGAGTAATAAAAATCTCATCTAAACTCATATGCATACTGTAGGCCAGGGGTCGGCAACCCTAGGCACGCGTGCCCCAAGTGGCTTGCCAAGGAATTTCCAGTGGCACGCGGACATTGCACTATACCCTAATAATTGAATACATTAAAAATGTTCAGACATAGATGAAATGTCATTGACCTGAAAAAAAATGACTATGCAGCAATAGCGTCCCCTCCCCATATTTATTTTTCACACGAGTGCCCCTTTTATGCATTGCTTAGATAGCAAAGAAGCCGACAGGTCGGGCCTTCCTCTCCTCCTAGACCGCAGAATATTTGTTCGTTTCTCAGAAGGATTATGCTGTGTGCACTTTGTGTTTTGAAAGTGTTGTGTGTCGAACACACAATGTTAGACGTCATTACGAGACAAAGCGCGAAAAGACTATCAAAGATCAAGTAGATAGGAATGATACGATATTTCAGACACACAAGGGAGTTTAGGCTACTTCCACATTGACACATATCTGCGAATACATGCGCCAGCTTCAGTCAGAGTTCGCAGAGCGCTTTGGGGACTTTCAGAAGTATAGAGCAATGTTCTCTTTCTTGATCAAGCCAGCTTTGACGGACATGAAATTGATTTGGCTCTGAGAAGAGTGGTTGGGCACATATGGAAATGCAGATGATTGAGTTGAAGAGCTTAACATTGTGGGTGAGCAAGTTGACAGAGCTACTGTACGTGTTCAATTAACTTCCAAAACACATGGCAGGGTCAACATCACTTACGCCTTCTGGGCATCTTTACCGAAAAGTTCAACTGTCTTCGCAATATCGCACTTACCCTGATATAGCCCGCCCATAATACAAATGTTCATCAGCAGTAGGCCTATTATGGTCGGGCTATGTCAGGCTATATCGCACTGGCTTTAATGTCAGTGTTCGGATCAACCTATCTGCGTGAACAGATCTGCACATGAAGTAACGTTATGTCCTTTGCCCCTCCCGAAGCCGTCTGACAGTGGAAGCATGCGTCCAACCTAAAGAGACCAATTACCAACCGCACATTTAAGGGGAAGACTAGGGATCACATTGACTATTTGGCCAAACATTTATTTTCTAACAAGGCAAGGCAGACCTATTTCAAATTGGCAGGTTATTGTTAATTAAGTTACTTTATGTGGCCTATTATGTTTTTTTTTCTTTTCTTCAATCTGTGTTATTATTCATCAGTTCCATTTTCAGTAGGCTCTGTGAATAACATGCCTACTGTCAGATTTTGGATGTTAGGCCTACTTTGTGAATTTGTTGCTTATAAGGTTGTTATCTAATGGGAAGAGAGGGAGAGGGAAACATGGGTGCTCTAAATCCTTGAAGTCTGTGAGGATAAAACAGTGCAATTACATGCTAAATGCATAAATGTTCATCTAAATGTGCCAGTATTTAATTTCACATAGTTAACGACACCGACTGGCACACTAACTAATATGAAAATTTCTAAATGGCACAGCATGGCAAAAAGGCTGCTGACCCTGCTGTAGGCCCTAGGCACTTAAAACATTTCTATGCATACTGTAAGCAACAAACAGCTCAAACACATTAAGACCAATACAAGACTCTCTGTAACCATTCTTTTCTTTTTCTTTTCTCTTTCTTTTTTTTTCTTTTCAGAGAGAATAAAATGGTGGCGCCTGCTTCTTCTGAAGGTCTTTCCCGCAGGTGTCTGCACTGTGTAAGAGTGCGGTTCTCCTCTCTTGTGTAGCACTACAGCAGGTTCCCAACCACGCCTAGTGTGCATGTGGACAGTGGAGCCCGGGGCGAGCTCTGGCAGTGGCTTGGCGTTGCGATCGTAGTAGCGCTGCTGACGAAGCTGCAGGTCCTGTAGTCTGCTGTGTATGTGTTGTGGAGTGGACTGCTTCAACACAGCACTGGGACATGGGGAGTGTGCTTCTCAGGACTCGTCCCATTAGCATTTCCGCAGGAGATTCCTTCATGCCTGTCACTGGTGTGTTTCTCAGCGACAGTAGTACAAGATGTGGATCTGTACCAGTCTTCAGTGCTTTTAGCAGGGCATGTTTCACAGTCTTTATGTAACCAGGTGGCTGTTACTGCAGCCAATTTTGGCTCACAAAAGCCACCGTAGCCTTCTCTTTTGCCACGCCCCTCAGGTAGCGCTGGAGGGGCTGGTTCATTCATTTGGCTTAATGCTGGCACATATAAAACAATCCGCCCAGGTAGAACACTTGGGAAGTCCACCGACATGAGATTCTGCACCTGACGCTGTGCCCTGGATGGTATGTTGTGTCTTTGTTATCACTACTGTGTAGTTGAGTAGGTGTAGCTGCTCTAATGGTCAATAATAATTTCCAACAGGCTCTTCACGAGCGTAACATGCTTCCGGGTAGGATGTTGGCTACTGCCCTCCCGAAGGTATATTTTATCAATGATTCTTGTTTTACTTATGGTGTGCAATCATGAACTGCAGAGTGATTAGCGCTCGTGTTAATGTTGTAATTTGTAACATGCCCAATTGTCTTGCATACAAGCTGGCTCCAGTGGTGACAGAGCTTGCCGAGCCACGGTCTCATACATACGGGTTACTGTCGGACACGCAGGTAAAGAGAAAATGTTCTGTTGTAATTTTAATCCGTATCTCTTGCCTTTTGGATTTACGGTGCCTATGTATAATATTGGCTTGTTCTTGCAGAACTTGCCACTGCTGCTTTGCCTCCCGTTAATTTTATGTTAATGTTTGCCTTCTTTATTTTGCTTTGTGTAACGTTATTTTGTTTCTTTCTTGGTTTCTGTTTAATCTCTGGCTCGCTCAGTTTAACTGCAAGGTTTCTTATTCGGAGGGTATAGTGGCTGCCTAGGCTAATTGTATCTAGCTACATGAGTTAATGATAATGTCTGTTATCAGGCCTTAAAGGGGAAATCCTGTCAATTTTCAACAAGAGCTCTATTGCTCAAGCTACTTGAGATTAGCCAATACTGAAGACGCAAGACATTTTGGACTAACCATATAGGTTTCCTTGAACAGAGAATAAGCCCTGACCGTTAACCCAATGGGGCAAGTTTTCAAAACTGTGTTTACAGCATTTAAGCATGCTCCAAATATCACCCCAAAAGTTATGCAACATCATCAGACACATTACAACACAGAACTGTATTGTGTATGGCAACAAATGGCTGGGAAAGTGGTTAAAACTGTGAGCTTATGCAAGCAGCCCAATATTGTTTGTTTACAAAACGGTTTTGTAAACACTGCATAAAACACAATTTTAAGCACTTTGTTAGACATTTGTAGTCATAAACACTACAGAGGTGTGTTGTAATGTGTCTGATGATGTTACATAGCTTTTGGGGTGACATTTGGTGCATGATTTGATGCTGAAAACTGTTTTGAAAACTTGCCCCATTGGGTGAACTGTCAGGGCTTACTCTCTGTTCAAGGAAACCTATATGGTTGGACTAAAATGTCTTGCGTCTTCAGTATTTGCTAATCTCTAGTAGCTTGAGCAATAGAGCTCTTGTTGAAATTTGACAGGATTTCCCCTATCCTGTGGTCTTCTTTCTCTCCTGGCTAGAGAGTATCACGGCTGTCCGCGGGGCCTGTCACTGGAATCGAGCCTCCGCTCACGTCACACCTTATTTGTAGTGGTAACTTGCACCCCACCATTTGCATCACCTTTTGTAGTGTTTATGCTTAATAGTGTATGTTTGCGTATGCGTGTTTGTGTGTGTGAACAGACACCAGAACCGAGAGCACCGGATGTGTGCGTGTATGAGTGTTGCTCTTCTGCCAGGGCAGGTAAATCCCTATTATTGCTGTTTTACTATTCTGTGCCATTTGGATAATTCCCTGTATCTGTGGTGGCAGCCACTATGCTCCCCCTCTTGCCCCCACTAGCCCAGTACTACGAAAGCAATACCATTTCTCTTGTTTTGATTATTTATTAATAAATATATATTTGTTTTGGAATAACACGCCTCTGTCCTTTTACTAACTTACCTGTGTGGAGAACCCACTTGTGCAAAGTTAGGTGTTCTATATAAAACCCAGTGTAAAGCATATCTTGGGGTGAAAGGCCCCAGGTGGCGTAGTCGCAAACCTAAACTGCCAAGACCCTTACCACTTCACTTGGTTACACAAAGACACAGGGAGTCTAAAACACTAAAATCATTTGGTGACACAGCAAGGTAGATTTGGGTGTCATCAGCATAACAATGATAGGGCAAGTTGTACTCCTTAAAGATTTGGCCTAGAGGGAGCATGTAAAGGTTGAACAAGAATGGATCCCTGGCCCAAGAATGGATCCCTGTGGGACTCCATATGGCATGCTACATTTCTCTGACCTATAGAGACAAAGTAATCTCTGTCTTCCAAATATGACTGGAACCATTTAAGAACATTGCCAGAGAATCCAACATAGTTCTCTAATCTGTGCAAGAGTATTTTGTGGTCAACTGTATCAAAAGCTGCACTAAGGTCTAGAAGTACCAGGACAGTTAATTTGTCTTTGTCAGTGTTGAGGCGAATATCATTTAAAACCCTCACTAGAGCAGTTTCAGTGCTATGATGTTGTCGAAACCCTGACTGGAGGTTATCATAAAGGCCATTCATATTTAAGTAGCTGTTAATTTGATTAGAGACTACTTTCTCAATAACCTTGCCAATAAATGGTAGGTTAGAAATTGGTCTGTAGTTTTTAAGCAGAGAAGAGTCAAGATTACTCTTTTTCAGGAGGGGTTTCATAACAGCTGTCTTTAAAGAGGTGGGGAAAAGCCTGACAGAAGAGAATTATTCACAATGTTAAGGACTTCCTCTGCCAAGCAGCTAAATACACTTTTGAAGAAACAAGTGGGTAATGGATCTAGGCAGCAGGTGGATGAGTTGAGCTGCATTAAAGTTCTTTCAAGAGTGTGATTATCAATAGGTGTGAATTCAGACATGGAGTGTAGGCTGTAATGTATGTGAGGAGATATTACTTAATATGCTCATTAAAATGTTTTGTAATATAACACTTTCCAGAACATAAAGGTAATATCTTCTCATGACTCAGTAGCTCTTCATTCTCTTGAGTCACTGTAAAAAAAAACAGTCTAACAAACACAGGTTCTGAATAGTGATACTTCAGAACTGTTGGGGCAGTTTGATGCAGAGTGGCAGTGTGGTCATGAATTTGTATCTCTAGTCTACAGGCTGTACTTACCCTGGAGCCAACACATATGGCTGTTGGACCTCAAACTGCCTACAACACAAATTTATTTTGTTTAGAGGAATAATGTAATCATCAACAGGAACTTTTTTCAGTCTGGGCCTCAACAGCATGTTAAACTGGTTTGACTTACCCCATTTTGTATTTCGTTCTGTCGAGTTCACTCAGCTTCACATAGGAACTCAATGTTGTCGGCACACTTGAACGATCTATGCATGTGAACTCACTGTCAAGAAAATAGGGTAAAGTTTTGTGAACTTGCTTGCAGAGGATTTCTCTTAGTGTGTACACAAGAACCCTTTCATAGAAGTCAAAGGCCAAAACAGCCATAGAAAAACCCTCTCTGAGACCGCCAAGAGGTACAGTGTTCATATCATGACATCCCAAGATCTCAGACTCAGGTGTCAGACTCAAATGAAAAGGCATCAGAAGCGTAGGAAAGCCAGGGTTGGATCAACTTGTACGCACTTCATTTTACAGCCCGTGCATCCAATACTAGGGTGTAGTTACAAGTAGCTTTGGGTAGGTAATTACACTTTACTTATTCTTTACTTTTCAGTAGGGTACCCTACCCAAGTGGTGTGACATGCATAGGCAGAGGCAACAGTTTGACAAAGATGTCTTTTATTTAAAAATGAAACTAATTATTCCCTCGCATGAAATGAAAGGTCTAAGCGAACTGAAGAGGCTCTCAACAGCCTCCTTACCATGACAGCTACCGACTTGACGGAAAACAATTCTGTTCAAACAGCAAGGGGAGGCTGTCACAGCGGGGTTAAACAAACCAGAGATCTTACAGTCAACAGTGAACCGTCATGACGGTGCTTTCACACGGCATCCGTCCGTCGACGGATCTCATCGACTTTGAATGGAGCTTTCGCAAAATGCATTGTGGGTCCGTCCGCCCAAACAGCTCTGTTGCGTCCGTCGAAAAGTTGAAAAATTTTCAACTTTTTAGCTGGCGACGGATCAGTCAACCAATCGGAATTAAGATAATTGACTCCCCTCCCCCGTCATCTGTCAACAGACATGGACAGTGTGAACGTAATGTGAGTGTCTGATGAATCTGAAGTGTAGCCTAAACGAGAGGGGAAGACCACATTTAAACACGCGTCCTCGTATGCATCCTCGTAAAGCTCAGACTAGACTGAGCAAGAACTCCGATGACAACTCCAACATGGCTGCGCCCTGTGTCACATGCTGTTTTCATTGTGTTTGGACTGTTTTAGTGGTTTAAATATTTCAATCACTCATATTAATAGGGTTGCCACGATACAGATACCAGTATCGGGTATTGGGCTGATACTTTGTTAAAATACTCGTACTCGTATTCGTACATAAACTGCCGATACCACTCAACAATGAATGGTCTATTTCACCACATCAAAAATGAACACACTAGGTGTGTGGAATTGACCTATGGCTAAACCACGCCCCCGAACGCGATGAGCCAATCACAGTGCGCATAGTTCCCAATGCACTCGGACATTCTCTGCTTGCACGTCCATTGAAATACATTGCAGTTCGCCAGTTTTTGTTCGTTTTTATATGTTTTTTCACGGTATTTTAAGTTTTAAACGGCCAAATGGTGTCAGGGGGTACAAGCAACTCAGACACTAGGTATCCTGAGAGGCTGGGCGACAGGGTGTATTTTTGCCTTTTCCCAAGCCTCATCTAAACCGAGATAAGTGTCTGCTTTGGATAAAGTTATGCAGCAGACAGACCACAACATTAACTGAACGTGGATAATATTAACAAGGATGTCTACATCTGTTCTAAGGCAAGTCAACATCGTATTTGAGCCAACATGTTGTCACTTTGCTGGAAAGAAACAGAAAGTTATTTTAACGTCCCTAACGTTAACCACAACATCAACGTTAACTAACGTTAACGTTAGCTAACGCTAGTCAACGTCTCTGCCCAACTTTATGTCCTAGCTGCGTTGTTCATCATGTAACTTTGTTTGATGGGAGTTTATTGGTCTCTTATACTATAGTTTTTGCACAGTGGTTGTCCAAAGGGCTCTTGTTAAACTAACACTAACGTCTATCTTGTCCGAAGTGGCGATGGCAACGAGATGAGGTTTATCATTTTTACACTGGGACCCTTACATTGTTGCGTGTAACTTAAGCTTTTCATCGACTTGCTAAAAGACAAAATTATTAACATAATCCTCTAGTGCATAGCTAAGGCCCTTTTGATGACTTCGAGATGATATCTTATCTTTCTGTCTCCAAAAGCCATCAATTACCTCCTGAGAAATCTCTTTGACTGTAACACTTGAAATAGCGCCTGTCACCAAATGTCCGATTGTTTGTCCGAGTGAGTGGAGGGGGCGGGGGCTTAGCCATAGATCAATTGTCCTAAACGACTTCAGCCTCTAGGGGAGACATAACGACCTGGTTTCGGTGATCTGTTAGCGTCTCTGGCTAGCGAGTGAGAAACTAAAAGCATAGACGATGGAGCACATTTTCCAGTGAGACCAATCAATCTTAAATTTTACGGTGCCGTTCTGAGGACATGTACGTAGCTCTCTGTCACAATCTTTGAGCCAGAGGGGTGGACTGTACCATGTTATTACAAAAACTTCATATTACCATTGTTTCATATGAATATTGCAATTGGTAGTCAATTTTTGTTTTAACGCCCACATACAATTATTTAGGCCACATAACATTTAATAATTGTTAAATAAATAATTAAATAAATAAAAAAAACTTGCCTTAAATATTTTGAGCTGCTTAGTGATAAAATTCAATGATTTCAACCATGATGACATACATTCTGTTTTCCTTGACTACATTCGGTCTTTACTTTTGCTAGGCCTACTGTATGCTGCGCATTATATTTTGTTATTAATTTGATAGAGGCTTTTTTGTTACAGTTTTCTGTGATTGAGACTTGTATTAAATAAATTAATTTCCAAAATTCTACAAGGAGCATAATCTCCACACATTTGCACAATATTAGGCCCAACTTCTGCTTCACACTTTCATGTAAACCCAATCTCAGAAATATCGGTACTCTGTTTCGGCAAGAATGTATGAAAAAGTATTCGTACTCAGATCGTTTTTTTTTTTTTTTTTTTTTAAGTGGTATTGGTGCATCCCTACATATTAACACTGCATCCATATGACTACCTATGGATGTGGGAGTCAGTATTGTAGTGATGCCAATGTTGAACATGGACAGGTGTCCTAAATGTAGCCTAGGGTTGCTAACAGAAAACAAACAATGACGTGAACATTGTTTTCACTCCACGTGCTTCTCCATGTCGGACGTGTTTGCATAATAAAACGCTTGAAATGTGAAGTCACGTGACAATCTGAGCTCTGAGACGGCTGGAGGAGGATAATAAAACGCACCATATATTGCTCCCTTGAAAGATTTTTGATAAAACTGTGACGTGGTGGTTAATTGTCACCGCCTTTCTTAGCCGTTTTTGATGTTTGTGTAAACGCAATTGTTTTCTTATTCGGGGAGGAGAATATAGGCCTAACTGGTTTCTTGAAGACCCGGGTATGTGTAAACTAAGCACAAAAAAACAAATAAACTGTATAAATATACCTGTGCTGTTGCCTTGTTAATTAAATAGACAAGTGGTGGCCAGAACTCCCCCAGTGTCAATATTTCATGAGAATACTCCCCGTATATAAAGAAATGATTCAATACTCCAGAGAGTTTGAGTTTTGCTTGCCTGTCAGAACAGCATATTTATTTCCTATGAAGCTCAAATATAAAGTAAAATGATCCAGCCCTTGTAAAATATTGATATGTACTGTAATTAGAGGTCTAATATAGTTTTTTGTGAAAAGTGAAATGTCACTGTGCAAACCATCCACATAATTCCAACAAGTCCCTTATGAAGCCTAGACATGTCACCTGTGTCCATACAGATGTGGACATGCACAAATGCATCTTCATGTGCTACACCATACAGTTGCATAGTGCACTACCCCACCTCTGCCCCCAAATAGAATATTTGTGGGACACCATGCTGTTTTTGCTGTAAAACTTATCTACAGTTTTATCTTAACATGAATAAAGTTCTATCTAGGCTAACATGAATAGTCTTGTGCTCATTTTTGTGATATCTAAGCCTATTAGTTAATTTTTTAAAACTATTCAGCCTTTTTACCCTATTCAGCCAACTTGTTGACCGAGTTGTCCACCCAGGTTTGGCATCCTAGAATTTGTTTTTGTTGAACAACCTTTTACAGCAGCCCATGTCTGTTAAACCCCCTTTGCCCTCCAGGTAAGCTATACACGTTTTGTTTTCCATCGTCCCCTGTTGTGTAACGTCAAAGGAAATAGTCTGTTGTTTATAAATAAACATTTTATTCTAGATTACAGGGCTTGTTCTACGCATAGACAAGGCGGTTGCCTAGGGCACCAAATATCAGGGGGGCATCACAATACATTTAAATTTATTGTGCCCTATTCAGTGTTAGCTCAGGTTCTGCATTGTAGTTGCATCTTACTTTTGTTCTTTATTAACAGCATTGTGATCTTAAACTACATGCCCATATGGACTAATGCACACTGGATTTTTTATTTACAACACGGAACAGAAGTTATGATTGAAGACGTAGCTGCAATTATAATATGTGTATCATTATCCCGATAACATGTGTTAACCTGCTCACTGTGTGGAAGCATGCCGCTCAGACACATTTTAATTTGCTCAGTCCTGAAAAAATGGTTTCAACCCAGAAATAGTGGGATTTTTCTCCACAACACATCCGATTTTTTGCATATCCAGATTGTATCTAGAATTGATTTTGAGTGGTCTGAACAGCAGAAAACCACATGAATTCCGATTTTTCTGAATCTGATACAACCCACATACGGAGGTGGTCTCAATTGCGATTCATATCCGAACTGGTGTGATCTGAATAGTTTAACCACATGGATTTTTGTATTGTGTATATATCGCAAGAAACCACTACACTACCTGTCATCCCGCAGTGTAAAACGGTGCCTTCAATTGGAGGAGATTCCCGTTACTAGGTAATCTGTTGTAGCAATGATGCAGTTGCGTACTGCACAGTAATTACACGTAGTTCAGAGTACTGACCTCAAAATGATGCAAGTCCAGGAAGTAAAAAAATGATCAGTTAGAACATGTTTTCCATGCATTTTAGGTGAAATCATCTCGCAGTAAACTGTAAGTCGCTGTACTCCATTTAGACCGAATTAGACGTTATTAAACCAAATGAAGGCTTTAAGCGCTTATAAACTGAGGAGATAAGAGTAGAGTTTTTCGAAATGGCGAAAATCAATGGGCAGCGTGTTTCCTGGAACCTGAGGCGATTTTTCGAGAGGGCATAGCTGAGTGGGGCTTGCATGGTCTATTGGTGTCAAGATTAGGCTTTTTAAGTAGTGGTTGCACTACCGCCTGCCATTTAACTGGCACACCCTGAAAAACACTTAATAATTATTATTTTTTTCATCTGGGTCCATTAGGCTAATACAGGGGTAGGGAACCTATGGCTCGGGAGCCAGATGTGGCTCTTTTGATGGTTGCATCTGGCTCACAGACAAAACTTAAATAAAAAGAATGATAACGTTAAAAATATAAAATGCATCTATCTATTTCAGTCCAAGGTGTCTGGAATTTTGGCCAGTTTTACTGGTGCTTTCACAATTGTGAGAAACGGAAAACCATTCACAGATGGGGAGAATGCCAAAACACTCGTGCTTGATGTTGTCAATGAACTTTTTGATGACTTTTCAAATAAAGACAAGATAATCAAACGAATAAAAGACATGTCTCTATATTCTATACCTCTCATGGAATTAAATGTTAATATATGTGGCGTTCATGGCTCTCTCAGCCAAAAAGGTTCCCAACCCCTGGGCTAATAGGTACATGACATACAAAAAAAGATTTTTTTTTTTTTATAGGATCGTTTCCATTTTATGAACCTCTACCAAACGGTCACAAAGTCAATTTATGGTAAACATCTGTTTTTTATTGGATTGTGGCATTTTAGTGTAAAAAAAAGATTTTTTTCATTTAAGAAAGACTATTATATTAAAATGGCATATGTGAAAAAAATGTCAATTTAAAACTTTTTATTATTAAAGGAAAATGCATATTTTATTAAAAATAACCGGAAATACATATAAAATTCGCCAAATGTGCCATATAATGGACAAACTGCAAGGATGAATACTGTATTTTCTCTTTGTCTTTAAAACATTTGTAGGCCTAAAAGTAAGAGTGATACTCTATTGTGCTTAATGCAACAGCATCACATTTTAGACTGTTACAACACATACAGTATAGCCTAACCATTAATTAGCCTAAACTAATTGTATTGAATGGAATGCATGGGAATGACCAGTTGAGAGAAATTTAGAATTTAGAAACAGTTTCTGATAATTAATATCACTAATTTAGAAACTTAGTGAGAGCCTCTATTATTCTCTATGGTGAACTGACTTTTACCATAAATTGACTTCTCAACCGTTTGTTCACACAACTTTTAAAAATTGTTTAACCATGAAGATGTTATTTTATTTCTTAGGTAAACATAGGCCTAATTATGAAGAAAAAATATCTTACATTTACAAACTTCACAGATGGGAGCCGACAAAATATGGCCGATCTGGTTTGAATCAATTCATACACACTGAAGTCATGAGGTGCTGGAAAAAGAACCAGGAAACCGGATGCAACAGACAAATAATGAACCATCTGCTAACCTTACCTAAATGACGCTATGAAAAGCCACTGTGCTTCTACGTTAGCTCAGGTTCAGTATTGTAGGCTGTTGTATTATTATTGTTATTTATCTACCAACACAACCGCAAACCACAGGGCTATAGATTGATTCACACTGGATTTCTCTAAAACCTGACAAATAAATCATCAGGCTACTGTATCATATGACCAACATATGACCAAGGGGGTAAGGCCCCTACTTGAAAGCTAGTGACGTCCCTGGTCCCAGCCCTACCCACAATAGTTAATAATTCATTTGACGTATGTTACCTTAAGTTGTACAGGCTCTTTGATGTACTTAACTGTTCATTTTTAAAAATTTGCAGCAAGTTTGTTACAAGACCGTACACTTATAATCCTAACACCACATGCTTAAACAGACACAAAGTGTCTTTGCTATTCTAGCCGTCAGTGAGCATCAAACATTTCGGCTCCCATTTGACACTCAACAAAGCCAGGTGCCAATTTTACAACAATTTAACAGGCTTCCATCAATGCACGCTTATTAAAATCAGATTATTAGGTCTCCAAGTCATACCTTAACTTTCACAGACAAACAAACTGCTCCGCTTCATATTTCTATGTAACTGAGGATATCCGAGTCTATGTCAGCAGTGGAAGGCAGAGCTTAGCCAAAGGGGAATTCTGATACCATGTCAGATAGTTGTTCTGTTTTTTTTTTTTTTTTTTTACTATGTGGTGGGAAATGTGCTTCCATACTAATATTTTTGTACAAGAAGTCATAAAAATTAAGATTCTGAAGCCTACCCGATATGTGGTCTCAGAAGCCAGACCCTGTAACACATAACCAAAAAAAAACCCAGAAAATATTCAAAACAGATGGCAGAAATAGTATATTTTTTAAAAAAAAAACAGTAACAATAAAATTAGACAACTTACCCAAACACAGCTGACATAATAAGTAGGCCTATAATTTGAAAAGGTTTCAATTTATACATCATGCACATGCTCAAGATCTGATAATTCCAGTTGAGAGGATGATGGGCTATGTGCATAAGCTACTCGTGTTACGTTAGGCTAAAGGACCTTTGGTAGATAGGAGGAGTGAAATATTTTATGATGGCAACTTTATTGAACCATAAGAGATGAAGGGGAAATCAAGTTATGGCAGTTTGCTGTATTTTGTCTGGCTAAAGAACAACTAGCTATTTAACATAAATAATCTCCCATAACAGTGTTCCAAGAGAGAGAGATCCTCTGCAAGTCTGGTTGCACCATTCAGTAGGCTAACAACCAAACAAAGCCACCACCAAACACCACCAAGATGTCATCAGCCGTTAGGCCTACTTGGCACAGTACACACATTAGGAATGATACTAATGTTAATATGTTAATGTATAAGTCCGGAATATGTTTAAGCATAGCCCTGCTGCGCAAGCCTTCTATATATATTTCGCATGAAATGAAAGAATTTCTAACAGCACACACCTGACGTGAATGCAAAACACTTTACATTGAGTCAATGTAACCATAGAACTTACTTTCGGTTTCCAACAGTCAGGTCCCAGGTCCCAGTGTAATGTGCCTGTTTGCTTCTGCGTTCGTGTTCGGTCTGTGCTGTACCAAATTATTTTGTTCCACTCGCTAACTAGCGCATTTAGCAAGCTCTTTCAACAGGGCTATGCTTGAATTCACTCCGGTATTTTCCTTTAATGCTAATGTTATTCCACCTTTTCTATGAAAACAGGTTATTCACCCTCTTACCGAGAGTTATGTGTGTAACAGCATTTTGTCCCTAGTGCATGCGTTTTGGCTTAGCATAGTTGAATTCACAACAGTGGAAATATGATGAAATATGATGCTTTAAAGATAATTAAATGGTTTTAAGTGGCAAGTGGAAGGCTTTAAACAGAGCCGGTTCTAGCCTTTTTGCTGCCCTAGGCCAGATTTGAGTTTTGCCTCCACTTCTCTAGAAATACAAGTGAAAACTGAAGAAAAAAAGTAATAAATGTATTTTGAAGCCCTCCTTATATTTGGTGCCCTAGGTGATCGCCTCGTTCGTCTATGCCAAGAACCGGCCCTGGCTTTAAATGAGACACCACCTCAGAGAGCAGGGAGGGAGACACAACTTGGAAGTGTTTGACTAATAAGAAATATTCATAGTCTTAAATGATCAATCTGGTTTGAATCAATTCATACACACTGAGAACCAGGAAATCTGATGCAACAGACAAATAATGAACCATCTGCTAACCTTACCTAAATGACGCTATGAAAAGCCACTGTGCTTCCACGTTAGCTCAGGTTCAGTATTGTAGGCTGTTGTATTATTATTGTTATTTATCTACCAACACAACCGCAAACCACAGGGCTATAGATTGATTCACACTGGATTTTTCTAAAACCTGACAAATAAATCATCAGGCTACTGTAACATATGACCAAGGTGGTAAGGCCTCTACTTCAAAGCTAGTGACGTCTCTGGTCCCAGCCCTACCCACAATAGTTAATAATTCATTTGACGTATGTTACCTTAAGTTGTACAGGCTCTTTGACTTAACTGTTCATTTTATGCGTCTCTACCACCTTAGGAGGCTTAGGAAATTCAGGATCTCTACTGAGTTACACAAGTCCTTCTATTCTGCCACTACTGAATCCATTATATCTGGGAACATCACTACATAGTATGGAAACTGCACCTCTCATGACAAAATCACCCTCCACAAAGTAATCCGCTGTCCTGAAAAGATAACCAAATCCAATCTGCCAGGGTTACAGGGACTATATTCCAGGCAATGTCAGACCAGGGCCAACAGGATCATCAAAGACATTCACCATACCAGTCATAATGTTTTTGTAAGACTGCCTTCTGGAAAACCGTTCAGTTCCATCAGAACAAAAACTGAAAGATTAACAAAGAGCTTCTTTCCACGAGCCATACGGTTTATGAACGCATAATAGACTTGTAGTCAAGACCGCTTAAACCAAGACCAAGACAATACCAAGACTAGAGGCAAACAAGACCGAGACGAGACCAAGACAAATTGAGACCGAGACCAAGACCAAGACCGGAAAAAAAGCAGACTAGGCTATATTGGAAGTTATAACTTACATGATTTGAATAACATTCAACACATCTTGATATCTTTTTTGATAGCCGTTGAACCAAAGATTTTTTAAGCACTCCCTGTTTTTAGAGTGCATAAACCGCCTACTGAGCTCATGGTAAAAAATAAGGCCTACTCCATAGCAATATTAGGCAATATCAGGTCATATGACCACCAAAAAACCCAACGTGGGTGCCAACCCGCTGTTGAACCAAAGATTTTTAAAAATGACCCTGTTTTTAGAGTGCATAAACTGCCTACTGAGCTCATGATAAAAAATAAAGCCTACTCCATAGCAATATTAGGCAATATCAGGTCATATGACCACCAAAAAAACCCAACCTGTGTGCCAACCCACCGTTGAACCAAAAAAACATGTTTCATGCACATGGGTGGAATTTTTTGGTGGTCATATGACCTGATACCACCATAGGTGAGGATGTCATCACCGTTTTTTTAGACTAAGAGCGTGTTCAAGATGTGGGCGGAGCCTTCTGCTGCGCAGCCTGCTCCGCAGCGCTGCGCTACACGTGGTACAATTTGGGTGAAAACCTGTCCAACATGGGCAGAATGGGTGTTCTTTCTGCACGGCAGTTGCTGTCACATGGCCTTAAGATATCGCGGGAGCAAGTCTACTGCTGCGCAGCAGAGCAGCAGTTCAAACCTCGCTGCGTTCTGCTGCTCCTGCATGGAAACACCTCCATGACAATAAACTTCACCCTGATTGGCTTGAATCTCCTTTGCAAAAATGACGCATTTCTCGTTGTGGTTCCATGCATAAACATTTTCCCAAAATTAAGGAATACTAACACAAATAATGTAGCTCTGTTCTTTGATGTTATTTTGTGACCATATGGCAAACATATAGAAACTTCAGAGTAATTCTGAATGAGCAACAAATATGTTTCGTATGCAAACATTTCTTTAAAAAAACATAAAATTTATTTCAGCCAATTTCATGATTATTTAGATGAATATAAAGGTAATTCAAGCTTAATTTAATGCAAACAAAATTTGTTGACATCTCTTCCTTCTGTCACGCAGTGTTAACTGCAGGTAAGTGTGTCCAGCTTCTCCTGCAGAGGTCTGTAGCTCCTCCCGTTTGATCACGCAGATCTCGGCGGTCATATCGCTTTTGCAAAGCTCATGTCGTACGCGCCTTAAGCCCTGATGAAGACCATTGTGGGGTCAAAACATGTTGGCTTCTTTTTAAATTTGGCATAGCCATGTTATAATAAAGGCTTTTTAACCTTCCTCTCTGATCAGTTTTGGAGAGCCTGGTCAACTTTGGTATATATGTCCCTTAGGTTATCCTAAGACATCCTAGAAGGGGTGCCCAAAAAAATTTCAAACAGGAAGTGAGTTGTTGCAAAAATTCAAAATGGCCGACCATTCAATCGGCTATTGTTGCAAAACACACCAAAGACAGCCACATCAAAGCATGCAATTTGGTATCCCCTCTCCCTCTGACACCGTCACTGCTCTATCAACATTACATGACAGTATCAACAGGCACCTTGCAGTCCATCCAGACGCGGCACTGATCGTGGTAGGAGACTTTAAAGGAATACTCCACCTTTTTATGAAATTGAGTTATTCCCAGTCTGGAGTTACATAATGTGGTTAGAAGCATTTTGGTCTCAGTGCTTGCGCTTTCCTAGTCCGGCAACCCCAATTTTAGCTTTAGCTTAGCATAGGCGCTGGAATGTAACGTTGCCAAAGAGTTGCTATCTGGCATCTTTACATTCCAGCACTTATGCTAAGCTAAAGCTAAAATTGAGGTTGCCAGACCAGGAAAACGCATGCACTGAGACCAAACTGCTTTTACCCACATATGTATCTCAGAGTAAGGAGGTGAATAACCAATTTTCATAAAGAGGTGGACTATTCCTTTAACAAAGCGAATCTCAAGCAGGTCCTGCCAAACTTTTTCCAGCATGTCACGTTTCCAACCAGAGGAGCTAACACATTAGATCACTGTTATACCCCGTTTAAAGATGCATACAAAGCTATCTCTCTCCCGGCTTTTGGGAAGTCAGATCACGCTGCCATCTTTCTGCTCCCGATATATAAACAAAAGTTAAGACAGGAAGCTCCCGCTTTAAGAGAGGTTAGACGCTGGTCTGCCCAATCAGAGGCCGAGTTGCAAGACGCTCTCACCGATGTGGATTGGGACATGTTCGAGATGAGCTCTGACAACATTGATAAATTCACGGACGTAGTGACATGCTTCAACTTTTAGCTGGCTTCTGATATCATCCCAATGAAAACTGTAAAAGTCTATCCAAATCAGCAACCTTGGGTTGATAGATCTATTCGGAAGGCTCTAAATGCATGAACATCTGAGACATGTCGGCATAAAAGTGGAGTGCTACAAACTTCGAAAAACGGTGAAAATGGCAAAGAAGCGGTACAGAGAGAAAGTGGAAACGCATCTACGAAATAATGACAGCAGGAGTGTGTGGCAAGGTCTGAAGATGATTACAGATTACAAAAGACCATCTATCACCATGGCTAATGTGGATCAAACATTGGTGAATGACCTCAATGCATTTTATGGGCGCTTTGAGGTTAGTAATGAACACACCCACATTAGCGCGGCTATAGCAGAGAGCACTGATGACGTAGGCCTAGAGTCTGATTCTCTTCCACTGCTCGTCTCAGAGCATGATGTAAGGAGAATTTTTAAGGGAGTAAACAGCAGAAAAGCTCCTGGCCCTGATGGTATCCTTGGCAAGATCCTAAAATCGTGTGCTGATTTTCAATCAATCCTTAGCCAATGCAGTTGTTCCCAGTTGCTCTAATAGCGTTTTCACACCGACAGAGAACCGTGCCGGTGCTGGTTCCCGCACCTCATCTCGAACCGGCCGTCGTGTTCACACCAAATATCAGAGCGTTCGGGAACCGCAAACTTGGTTCCCAACGGGCACCAAGTAAAACTTGGTTTTTCAACGCGAACCGTGACGACATGAGTTAACGTCACCGGGTTAAGTTGGGGTCAAAGCGGAAAATAAACAAATCGGAAACGTGAGCTGGGGATAATGAGGGAAATCAAGTGAAAATTAGTTTGTGCAGTTATTGGCACACGATAGAAATATTTGCTTAATATTTGGAGGTTCACACATTTCCATCAGATGTTAGATTGCAGCATTACTAAAAGTAATATGCTAAACTGTTTGCATTTGTGGCGAAGCAACGCCCTTTGTGGATAATGCATCATGGGCTCGCATAAATTGGTATGAACACAGGCGGTTCTCGGGCCGGCACTTTGGTTCCCGCTGTAACTGGTGCGAGAACCGGCTCCAGCACCGGGCATGCCGGTCTGAAAACAGCTTAAGAGATCATCCCTGTACCTAAGAAGGCCAACCCCAGCTGCCTAAATGACTACCGCCCTATAGCGCTGACTTCAATTGCAATGAAGTGTTTTGAAAGGCTTGTTAAAGACCTCATCTGTGCTAGTTTCCCTGGCTCAATTGATCCACTTCAGTTTGCCTATCACTCAAACAGGAGCACTGATGATGCCATCTCCCATGTGCTCCACTCCACCCTCTCTCACCTGGATAAAGGGAAGGGGAACTATGCACGGCTACTGTTCATCGACTGCAGCTCTGCCTATTTAACACCATTGTGCATCTCCAGCTCAATCACCCTCAACACTGGTGCCCCCCAAGGTTGTGTGTTAAGTCCACCCTACTCCCTCTACACCCACGACTGCTTTGCCACCCACAATTCCAACTCCATTGTGAAATTTGCTGACGACACTGTGGTGATTGGACTCATCTCCAACAATGATGAGGCAGCTTACCTAAATGAAGTGGAGGTGTTGTAAACAACTTGGAGCTCAACGTCTCCAAAAGCAAAGAGCTAGTGGTGGACTTCAGGAAGGAGAAACAACCACACAATCCACTCAAAATCAATGGTGCTGAAGTGGAGAAAGTTAGCAGCTTTAAATACCTCGGAGTCCACATCCCTGAGGATCTGACATGGTCATTACACATCAACACTGTGGCGAAAAAGGCAAGACAGCGTCTGTACCATCTCAGGTGACTTAGAAAGTTCAAGATTTCCACTGAGCTGCCCTAATCTGCCAGGGTTACAGGTAGCCTAGCCTACCCTACCTGTAACCCTAATCTGCCAGGGTTACAGGTAGCCTAGAACTCTCGACGTACCCCTAGCGGTAGCAAATTTGAATTTGCATGGAGGATACGTCTAGAGGCCACTGATAGAAACCCGTTGTATTCTTCCTTATTACTATTAATGATTCTTGCTTGCACAAAAGGAGTTCAGCCCCAAACTACATTTCACTGCTTTTTGTACTAACAATTATGCATGTGACAAACAAAATTCTTGAATCTTGAATCTTGAATCTTGAATTCTGGCGGCGGATAACCAATCACAGCGCGGTATGTGTACAGGAAATCGTAAGGCGGGCTTTGTACGATGACGACAGCCCTGCTCAAACCAGAGCAGAATCGTCTTTGGCTTTAGTTTTGGACGAATTGCGCTTGTCATTTTCTTTGAAAGTGAAACAAGAAAGTGCACTGAAGTTTTTTGTTCTGAAAAAGATGTCTTTGCCGTGTTACCGACGGGCTACGGGAAAAGTTTGATATACCAGCTGGTACCACTGGCCGAAACGCTAGCCTATTACGTGGAGAGGCAGTTTGAAAGACAACGCAATCACCCGCCCCTCCACTGAGGTACAGTCTATCAGTGGTCTTCAGACTATACATTCTTATGATATAGTCTGACGTGTCAGGCTAGGTTACAGGGCCTATATTCCAGGAGATGCCATTCGAGGGCAAAGAGGATCATGAAAGACATTCACCACCCTTGTCATAACATGTTTGAAAGACTGTCATCTGGAAAACGGTTCCGTTCCCTGAAATTCAGAACTGAGAGATTAAGGAAGAGCTTCTTTCCTCAAGCCATAAGGTTTATGAATTCATAGATCTGCTACTTGCTATAATACTTTATTTATTATTTATTATTCATAATTATTATAAATTAGTCGCAATATACATTTCACTGCTGTAACTACAGATATGCATGTGACAAATAACGTTCTTGAATCTTTTGAATCTTCTTTTTAGAACAGTCTGCAAACGTCTGGGGACTGTGGAGAGAATGTTGTACCATTCTTGTCTAATACAGGCTTCAAGTTGCTCAATGGTCTTGGATGTCTTCCTATGTATGATACACCAAAGGTTTTCTGTGGGTGAAAGATCTGGACTGCAGACTTGATGGTGCCTTTCGAGATGCATAAGCTGGCCATGCCACACACACACTCACGCAACCCCCTACCATCAGAGATGCAGCCTTCTGAACTGATCGCTAACTTGGGCCTTGTCCCAACTATTTTGGAGTGTGTTGATGTCATAAAATTGAAAATCAACTTATTTTCTCCTTAAAATTATATATTTCTTTAGTTTCAAAATTTGATATGTCATCGATGTTGTATTCTGAATAAAATATTGAAATTTGAAACTTCCACATCATTGCATTGTTTTTATTCACAAATTGTAAAGTGTCCCAACTATTTTGGAATTCAGTTTATATATTGCAACATCATCATCATCATCAAAAGTTTGCCACAGAGAATAATTTTGATGTGTCTGTGCAGGCCAGAGAAGACCACTTGCTAGGTTTTGCTTCCAGGCCGGGGCAACCAGCTAGGTATTATTGGCCAAATGCTGATTTAAAACGTAGAAAGGCTCAAAATAGCCCCACTTTTCACTGATAGTACAATGACAGTTCCAACATTTAAAAGCAGGCATTGAAAACTTAGTAACTGCACGCTACACAAAGCTAAAACTAGAAAGCGGTCTTTTCCGGCCTGCATGAATTTATCAAAATTCTGCTCCCCAACAGACATTCCATCTTATTATGATGTTGGAATATATTTTCGGTCCTCATCACACCAGATTTCTCCTTTCATTCATAAATGTTGATACTGTTTTCCAGATATATTCACGTCACGTGTGAGGATACCTGCTCAGCTTTTGCTACAGTGGAACGATGTAGTCAGTTACGGTGTACTCATTTTCAGTTGAGTTGGATTTGGTAGACCTACAGTACATGAGTACAGAGTCACTCACACACTATCATAAAGCAGAAGATCAGCTGGAGACTATGCGCCCTGACATGCACAATGGACAGATTTAGGAAGTCATTTGTACCCAGGGCCATAAAACTCTGCAATGCTTCACTAAAGGTAAAAGAAGAGTTGGACTTCTCTGCATAGTCTATCTTCACCCCCACCCATACACTCACACACTCACAGGACTTTTTTGTACAATACTCTGTACTGTTTACCAACCTACTGGCTACACTAGCCCACATGCATAACCTGGCTACATTACACTTATTGGCTATATTAGCCCTCATGCACAACCCCTCCTTAATCTGACTTATCCTTGCACTGATGCTATAATTATTATTTGCTTATTCTTATGTTCTTTATTTTTTATCTATAGAACTGTTATTATGCTTTCATACATTTTTTCACTAGGCCTATTGGAATTATTTGCACTACTACCTTGACACACACCTCATACTGGAACACATTACATTACCAATCCCCAGTACATGAATGCGCATCTTTATATCTATCTATCTATCTATCTATCTATCTATCTATCTATCTATCAGAGCGCGCACACAAACTTGGCATGCAGTCAATTTAATATTATAGGCCTATAGGCTGCAATAGTAGAATGTGTGTGTGTGTGTGTGTGTGTGTGTGTGTGCATCTGATAAATAAACTTCCTTGGATTTTTGTGGTGTATTTGTGTCCTTTTTTGTGTTAGACTATGGTAGGCTTGGGCCAACATAGATTCCAGAGAGGGTAAAAGCGGATTCCATGATCGTTAGTTAAACTAGGCCTACACAAAATAGTAACTTCACAGGCTAAACTCACAACACATGAGTACACAATGTCATGTGATTGTAAATGTAGAACCTAAAAAGAAAGACAGAAAAAAGTGCTGTACAGAATTCAGCTCCTTTATTAAGATCCCCCGCCCCCCCGCCCTCGGGGTTCTTCTCTGCTATACTACTTTGTGTCCGCCAGAGGGCACTCTGGTCCCGGTCTGTAAATGCGCCATTCGATTGAGGAAAATGCCACCAGATGGCGGCTTAGGATTGCTGCTCTTCTGAAAGGCGCGGTCCCATTTCTCGGTCCAAATTTCAATTAAAAAATCTTTAAACTAAAAAAAAATATTTTGCACTATTAAC